>WEIB01000529.1:0-34556 GCA_015476505.1 Urochloa ruziziensis
ATTTTGAAAGTTTGTGCAAGATTGCATTTTCTAAAAGAGAAGCACATGTGTTGTGGGTTTGAGCCATTTTCAACACATTTTCGCACGCACAAGTTCACTTGTTCAGGGGGAGTTTGCATCAATGCAGGGGGAGTGCTTTGAGTGTTGTGAGAAGTGATTTGGAGATTCGTGACTTGTTTTGTGCTTTTGCTCTTTTGACGATGGTGTTGAGCCCTTTCGCTTCTTCTTGAAGGGTCGGCGTTTCTGGAGCTTTCTCTTGCAGAGTGACTTTGTTCTCAGCTTGTTCTTGCTTTTAGTCACTTGCTTGAGTCTTGTTTTCGATTTCTTTTATATTTTCTTTATCCAATGGTTACTATGTGTGTGTTGTCAATGCACTCATCAAGGGGGAGATTGAGGACCCGGTGTGTCCGAGGACCGGTGGATGGTCGCTTCCTGGTGTGATGAGTGATTGACAACATGGTGTGGATTGACGTTTCCCTTGGCTCAAGTATTGCAGGTGTAGAATGCGGCTTGGTTGCATTGGTGCAGGTGAAGAACAGGCGCGAAAGGTCTTAGCCATGGCGGCCTCCGAGGAGCGGAGAGACAAGTAGGCTTGGTTCGAGGGACCCGGTGGCCGGTGGATCAAGTGCGGTTCACATGCTAGGCAAGAACGAGCAAGGGGACGTGGTTCCGGTGCGAGGTAGCGGCTCACAACCGAAGCTCGTACGCGGACGAGAAGCCGGCGCAAGGTGGCGGCTAACAACCGAAGTTTGCGCGCGGGGTTTGGTGATTTGGCCACAAAATCATCGGTGGACGGTTTCCCTTGGTTTGGGCCTCAAAACCAAGGACCGAGGACTCGACGTGGCGAAGATGGGCTGTTGGGCTGATTGTATGTACTAGGCAGTGCCGAGTTGAACAACTCGGCAGTGCCGAGTACATGCACTCGACTGGGCCGGCCCAAAACTCGGCGTCGAGGAGCTTCGATCCGGAGGACACGCGGCGTGACTGCAAGGCTTGCGTCGGAGGGAAGCTAGCTTGCAGTGGAAGGTGCCCGAGCCGGAAAATATCTGAAGATCAAATGTCAAATTTGCCCCTGAGGGGTATGTATCACTTAGGGGTAGTTTAGTCTTTAGAGCACCACCACTTGGACTACTAATAGCCCCTTCCAGGGCTGGTGGCTGCCATCTCTCTAGTTATTTTTCATTTGGCTTGTTTAGTTTTTCCCTTCCCTTCATCCTCTCCACCTAGAACTACTTCGAATCTTTCTTAGTTTTGTATAGGTGAATTCATGGTTATGTGATGGAGTTTGTGCTGCTCATCTTTGTACCATGATTTGATTTCTCGAGCTCCTTCTTCCTTTTCTATTTTCGTGGGTATTTTCGGAGCTATTTTTGGGGGATTTTCGTTCTTCTCTTTCTAGGGCGTTTTCTCTCGGATTTCTTTGGGGGATTCACGTATGAGTGCCTTGTGCCTCTTTTGCTTGTGATCCTTTGCCCCCAAGCGCCGAGAATCGCTTTGGATTTGAGATTTTCGGGATGAACTTGATGTCATGGTGTTCATCACGAGATCTGAGTTTCCGGGAGTTGTACTGAGTTAGAGGCCGAGATCTTTTGGGAAAACACTCCACTGGAGGTCTAGATCATCTGACCAAAATCTCGCCTCAAGAGCTCAAGCCGTTTGGGAGATCCATCCACGAGTTGACTTTGGGGCTGTGCTGTTTGCATGTACTAGGCAGTGCCGAGTCTTGAAATCCGGCAGTGCCGAGTACATACACTCGAGGGCTGCATGTACTAGGCAGTGCCGAGTTTTGAAACCCGGCAGTGCCGAGTACATACACTCGAGAGCTGCATGTACTAGGCAGTGCCGAGTTTGGTAACCCGGCAGTGCCGAGTACATACACCCAGTGACAGATTTGTCAAGTTTTTGGATCGAGGATTCTTTCTGTGTTTCCGCTGCATGTTTCTTGTTCCTAGGGTCAGTAGCATCTCAGTTGCTGCGTGATCTTGGCAAGATTGTGTTACGAAGTCCGGAAGTGATTTTGGGGTGAAAGCCGGATTTGGAAAAGAAAGTTTTATCGGCTCCCATTCACTCCCCCCCTCTCTGGTCGCCGTTTCGGTCCTTCAAAACATGTTATGCAGGAACATTGGACCAATTGATTTTATCTAAGCAACAAGTTGAATAAGCAGATGCTTTGACATGTCAAAAAATGTTGGTGACAAATGCATCTCGAGCTTGTTTATAGTATGGATCAGGTCTTCTTGATGCTTGTCTCGCGTTGCTGGATCTATGACTTTGTGTGATATTCCATTGAAGAAAGAGCACAAATTTATGATAGGATCTCAGACCTTTGGTGGCAGTGGACCCCTTAAAGTAACAGGGAGCAGTTGTGTCATGATGACTTGGTGAAAGGACCAACACAAGGCCTAGAGGGGAGGGGGGTGAATAGGCCGACCTAAAATTTTCCTAAAAAATGTCACGAAAACTGTCAGGACCGGATGATTCGGTATTGGAGCGGATCTTCCGGTGTCCGAAAGATCCTGGTGCAATACCGGATGATCCGGTTTGGATGAGAAACTAGTGCGTGATTCAAACTTTACTTATCTTTTGATGATTCCCTTTGAATACAAAGATGACAATAGATGTATAGAACCCTGCAAATATGATCTACACAAGCACAACACTACTAACAAGTAGATCGGGTCAAATCAAGCTTAATAACAATAAAAACAACAATAGCAAGAGAAGACACAAGATTTGTTCTCGAAGTTCACTCCACTAAGGAGCTACGTCTCCGTTGAGAAGCTCACAAAGAGCCGGGCTATCACTAGCCCTTTTCTCCCTCAATCAACCACAAAGGAAGATTGAGTCACTTACTATTGCTCTCACAAAGAGAGCGGGAAATACAAACTTCGGAGGCTCAACCACAAAGGATGGAAGCTCACTGACACCTCTAACCATCTAGGAGCAAAGCTCCAAGAGTAACAAACATGAATCAATGAGTCAAATAATGCTTCAAGTCTTCTTGAGATCAACAAGTGCAAGCTCACAAAGGGTGCTCAAGAAACCAACCCAAATCTCACTCACACCCAAACCCTAGATGAATCTTGGCTAGAATCAATGCTTGGAGGCAAGGGAGAGAGTGTATTGAATGCTTTTGTTGGCTGGTTGTTCGGAGAGAGCAAGAGAAATGAATGAAGGGGGTGACGTGGTATTTATACCCAACCTCCAAAATGTGACCGTTATGTGCATTTCGAAGGGGTGCTGTGGCAGAACCGCTCAAATTAATCCGGCTTAAGTGCGCTAACCTTCCATTGGTCGTCATGCAATTAAATCGGAGTAATCTGACAGTCTGTCGGGTCGAGCCCGATGCAACCACGAACAGTTACCTCGATCGAAACAAGTCATACAAATACCCACTCGAAGGTGGGTCCCAGAGGTTACAACAATCCACAAGTATTAAATAGGTCCCACTTGAGGTAATTTATTACAAACCGAGTCCAATGCATAAAGTAATGGTTATTCAGAGTTTCGAAAGCAGCGGAAAATAAACTAATTCATTCGACGGCAATGACGTCACGTGAAGCCGTCGTGACATCACTCGGAAGCATCCTCGTCCCACATGACAGTCCAACCAGGAGGAAGGGTGGTTGGCCAGGTAAGACCAGCAACCATCTCCTCAAGAGCACTACCTGAAAACAATTCAACAAGCAAGGCTGAGTATACTAATACTCAGCAAGACTTAACCGTCGGGTGACAGCTACATCACCAACTTCTAGACATGCAAGGCTTTTGGCTGGTAGGTTTGTTTTGCCAAAGAGCGACTAAGAGTGGATCCTTACTTTCAATATTTTAGCATCAAGTTCTAGTTAAAGTTAACCATTCTAGGTAAGTAACCAGTACTAACCAAGCAAGTGGAGCAAGCAATTAACCAAGCATCAAGTTTCTTTCCATCATCATGTTCCACTTCTTACTCAATGTAGCAGCGGGGTTAAGTAGTCTCATTAGCTGCGAGAAACAGACAGTTCGAACCGATTTTAACCTTGCAAGGTGGACCTAAACACTCGGATCATCGCACTCAGCCAAAGGGCTAGCGCTACCAGGTAGTTCCCATCAATCCCCCAGTCGCGTCCAGGACCAAACTCCCCCTGGCATACGAGGTCTAAGGTCGGCCGAATCAACACTTAAGCCCCTCGTACCCACATGTTCGAGGCATGGGGAAGAAGTTCCCGGAAGGAGCAGGAAAAAGTCCGCACCCTGAAGTCATGTAGGTACTAAACTTACTGACCCCATAGAATCGACAAGTGCTTAGTACGTTCAAAAACTTAACCGTCGGTACCACACCATTCAGCCTTAACCAATTTTAACATACACGGACGGGGCATCTACATGATAAAAATCCCCGCCCGTCCTCCTTATGATTCCAACATAAGTAAAGTTGTTGATTCCTATATCTCGCGAGTGACAGGAGATCACTCGACTTTTACCGGGTCCTTATAGCGTGGCAGCTATCGACCTATCATACTAGTATTGCAAAGCATAGGTACCTAGGATCATGCAACTAGGGTTCAATTCAACTCCTGAAACGTAAATGCACAAGTAAAACTTAACAAACATAGTTGCAAGACTTTCGAAACATAGGACATGCTCCGGGGCTTGCCTTCGGGCACAGTGTTAGCTTGGGAATCCTCGGCAGCAACGTTCGGGTCTTGCTCGACCTGGACGGCGTTCACCTCGCTTCAGCTTGGCCTTCTCCTCCAGCGGGGACAAGTTCGTAGTCTCCGTCAGCGAGGGCTTGTTCTACACGAATGCATATGCAAATAAGAACATGATCTTATGTCGAGTCATCACAGTTGCATAATGATGGAACCGGGGTGTATTTAGTGACACATTCACCTGGACAAATTTTGTCTGATCTTCCCTTTCTTTAACAAAGGTTGTAGTTACTCATTAAAGTATTTGGGGTTTGTTGATGGTGATTGTGTACACATATATTATTTAACTTTGATTTCATCATAAGACAGCAAGGGTGTGTGTGTGATGTGTTGAGCTTGCTTAACAATTTAAAGAAGTGATTTATTCTTATCTAGCCCCTTTTAAGTAATGAAACTTCTAAAATTTATTCTGGCAGTTTGGTACTTTATTTTAATGTGAGAAAATTACAGTGTGTTCTTGGTATGTTACTGGATTTCCTGCCAAAATTTAGATCAAAAAGATTTATACAGCAATCATGAAAAATCACACAATTTAACACACTAGCATTAAGAATAAATCCTAATTAATCACACTAACAGCAATTTGCCCTTAGATTTCTACCAGAGCCTATACTAGTCTAAACAAGCTCACACGCCAAAGGATAGCTTTAAAAGATCAAGGAATCTTGCTGTTTGAATTTACTAGTTTTAAAATGGTATGAATTAAAAGTGCAAGTTAGCCAGATCAAACTAAGCTCTACAATTTACCAGACATGCATCAAGTTGTATTAGAGCTACTGCAAAAAGTTGCAGCTCAGAAGTTGCATAGCAAAAATACTAAAATTGATAAACTAAACATGCACAGTCTGTCTAAACAATTAATAACTCGAAATCTAGTGGGTAACTTTGTACCAACTTTTTACAGGACCCTAAACATTGCATCAGCTACAACATACCCAAAATATAGCACAAACAAAGCAACACATTTTAAACTATGCACAGAAAACACCAATACATGCTTTCTAGGAAAGGTAGAACACAGTACCAGGAGTACAACAAAACTGGAGTTGCATTTTTCTGAATTTTCTACGATTTTTAACCGATTTTTAAAGTTTTAGGATTTGAATTCTAGATCTGAACAATCTATTTATAGATTAGCCCCTGGAAACTTGCGCTAAGACCCCTGGAAAGATTTGTAGCTTTGCAATGCGGTCCCTGGACCATGGCCGGCGGCGGGTTGGCCGGACTCCGGCGAAGTGGGGCCACGGGGCTCAACGAGATCATGCTAGAAAGGCTCACTCGAGTGGATTCCGTGCAGGCAGGGCGGCCGGAGGTGGCGTGGCGGCGGCGGATGGCGGAGCTGGGATGCGGCGGCTCTGTCTTCCCCAACGCCGGCGGTGGCGCTGGCGGGGAAGCTCGGCTGAAGCCTGGGGAAGCTCGAGCGGGGTGAGGTGAGGGCGAGGGAGCGTGCTGGAGGCAGTGGCACGGTGTGGAGCGGCAAGGTCGCCGGCGAATCAGCCTGGCGACGAGATGGGGTGCGGGAGGAGGGGTTCCGCGGAGAGGGCGAGCCATGCCTTTTATAGGAGGCCAGGGTGAGGTTCGGACAGCGGCTCGGAGCGGCGAAGCAGCCACGCGGAGGCTCGGGCGGCGCATGGCTTGGTGGCCACGGCGGACAGGGCACGCCGGTCGGCGGCCTGTCGCGGCGGGGCGGCACCTGGGCGGAGCGGGTCGGTTGTGGCAGAACCGCTCAAATTAATCCGGCTTAAGTGCGCTAACCTTCCATTGTTCGTCACGCAATTAAATCAGAGTAATCTGACAGTCTGTCGGGTCGAGCCCGATGCAACCACAAACAGTTACCTCGATCGAAACAAGTCATACAAATACCCACTCGAAGGTGGATCCCAGAGATTACAACAATCCACAAGTATTAAATAGGTCCCACTTGAGGTAATTTATTACAAACCAAGTTCAATGCATAATGTAACTGTTAAATCAGAGTTTTCGAAAGCAGCGGAAATAAACTAATTATTCGAAAGCGGTAGTAACATCACGTGAAGCCGTCGTGACATCACTCTGAAGCATCCTCGTCCCAAACAACAGTCCAACCAGGAGGAAGGGTGGTTGGCCAGGTAAGACCTGCAACCATCTCCTCAAGAGCGCTACCTGAAAACAATTCCACAAGCAAGGCTGAGTATACTAATACTCAGCAAGACTTAACCGTCGGGTGTTAGCTACAACACCAACTTCTAGACATGCAAGGTTTTGGCTGGTGGGTTTGTTTTGCCAAATAGCGACTAATAGTAGATCCTTACTTTCAATATTTTAGCATCAAGTTCTAGTTGAGTTAACCATTCTAGGTAAGCAACCTGTACTAGCCAAGCAAGTGGAGCAAGCAATTAAGCAAGCATCAAGTTTCTTTCCAACATCATGTTCCACTTCTTAATCAATGTAGCAGCGGGGTTAAGCAGTCTCATTAGCTGCGAGAAACAGACAGTTCGAACCAATTTTAACCTTGCGAGGGGGACCCAAACACTCGGATCATCGCACTCAGCCAAAGGCTAGCGCTACCAGGTAGTTCCCATCAATCCCCCAGTCGTGTCCAGGACCAAACTCCCCCTGGCATACGAGGTCTAAGGCTGGCCGAACCAACACTTACGCCCCTCGTACCCACATGTTCGAGGCATGGAGAAAAACGTTCCCGGAAGGAGCAGGAAAAAGTCCGCACCCTGAAGTCATGTAGGTACTAAACTTACCGACCCCATAGAATCGACAAGCGCTTGGTACTTTCAAAAACTTAACCGTCGGTACCACACCATTCGGCCTTAACCAACATTAGCATACACGGACGGGGCATCTACATGATAAAAATCCCCGCCCGTCCTCCTTATGATTCTAACATAAGTAAAGCAGTTGATTCCTATATCTCGCGAGTGACAGGAAATCACTCGACTTTTACCGGGTCCTTATAGCGGGGCAGCTATCGACCTATCATACTAGTATTGCATAGCATAGGTACCTAGGATCATGCAACTAGGGTTTCAATTCAACTCCTGAACGTAAATGCACAAACATAAACTTAGCAAAACATAGCTGCATGTATTTGAAACATAGGACATGCTCCGAGGCTTGCCTTCGGGCACAGAGTTATCTTGGGAGTCCTCGGCAGCAACGTTCGGGTCTTGCTCGACCTGGACAGCGTTCACCTCGCCTTCCCCTTGGCCTTCTCCTTCAGCGGGGACCAGCTCGTAGTCTCCGTCGGCGAGAGCAGGTTCTACACGAATGCATATGCAATAAGAATATGATCTTATGTCGAGTTGTCACTGTTGCACAATGATGAACCCGGTGTATTTACAAAGGTTGTAATTACTCATTAAAGTATTTGGGTTAGTCGATGGTGATTGTGTACACATATATTAGTTATCTTTGATTCCACCATAAAACAGCAAAGGTCTGTGTGTGTGATGTTTTCAGTTTATTTAACCATTTATTATAAACAACTTATTCTTATTTAACCCCTTTTTAGCAATGAAACTTTCATAATTTATTCTGGCAGTTTGCTTTACTATTATAAGGTGAAAAATTTACTATGTGCTCTTTGTGGTTTACTTGATTTGCTGACCAAAATTTAAGCCAAGATCATGCATACATTTACCACAACAAAATAAATAAGAACAGCACACTATCATCAAGAATAAATCCTAAGAAATCACACTATCATCCAAAGGTCCTTAGGATTTTACCAGAGCCTAATCTAACCTAAACAAGCTCACATGCCAAAGGATAGCTTCAAAACATTAAAAGATTCTTCTGTTTGAATTAAACAAGCTTAAACTAGTATGAATTAAAAGTGCAAGCTAGCCAGCTCAAACTAAGCTCTAACTTTTACGAGACATACATCAAGTTACCACAAGACTTCTGCAACAGGGTTGAACTCAGAAGCTTCACAGATTAAATACTAAAAATGTTGAACTAAGCTCTCGGAGGTTTCAGAGTTGTTTTGGGAGAATAGCCGGATCGGTTGGAAAGATTTTTTATCAGCTCCCATTCACTCCCCCCCTCTCTGGTCGCCGTTTCGGTCCTTCAGAATTCACCTATACAAAACTAAGAAAGATTCGAAGTAGTTCTAGGTGGAGGAGATGAAGGGAAAACTAGTTCAAAGTAAAACCTAAAGAGATAACTAGAAGAGATGGCAGCCACCAGCCCTGGAAGGGGCTATTAGTAGTCCAAGTGGTGGTGCTCTAAAGACTAAACTACCCCTAAGTGATACATACCCCTCAGGGGCAAATTTGACATTTGATCTTCAGATATTTTCTGGCTCGGGCACCTTTCACTGCAAGCTAGCTTCCCTCCGACCCAAGCCTTGCAGTCACGCCGCGTATCCTCCGGATCGAAGCTCCTCGACGCCGATTTTTGGGCCGGCCCAGGGGGAGGCGGTTAAACCGCCCCTGGCTGATGCCATAGCCCATTGGCCCATCTTCGCCACGTCGAGTCCTCGGTCCTTGGTTTTGAGGCCCAAACCAAGGGAAACCGTCAACCGATGATTTTGTGGCCAAATCACCAAACCCCGCGCGCAAACTTCGGTTGTTAGCCGCCACCTTGCGCCGGCTTCTCGTCCGCGTACGAGCTTCGGTTGTGAGCCGCTACCTCGCACCGGAACCACGTCCCCTTGCTCGTTCTTGCCAGCATGTGAACCGCACTTGATCCACCAGCCACCGGGTCCCTCGAACCAAGCCTACTTGTCTCTCCGCTCCTCGGAGGCCGCCATGGCTAAGACCTTTCGCGCCTGTTCTTTACCTGCACCAATGCAACCAAGCCGCATTCTACACCTGCAATACTTGAGCCAAGGGAAACGTCAATCCACACCACGTTGTCAATCACTCATCACACCAGGAAGCGACCATCCACCGGTCCTCGGACACACCGGGTCCTCAATCTCCCCCTTGATGAGTGCATTGACAACACACACATAGTAACCAATGATATGAAGAAATATAAAAGAAATCGAAAACAAGACTCAGGCAAGTGACTAAAAGCAAGAACAAGCTGAGAACAAAGTCACTCTGCAAGAGAAAGCTCCAGAAACGCCGACCCTTCAAGAAGAAGCGAAAGGGCTCAACACCATCGGCAAAAGAGCAAAAGCACAAAGCACAAATCACAAATTTCAAAACCTCCAAATCACTTTTCAGGACACTCAAAGCACTCCCCCTGCAAAGATGCAACTCCCCCTGAACAAGTGAACTTGTGCGTGCGAAAAACAATCGAAAATGGCTCAAACCATCACAAACTTTGTGCACTCAGCACAGGGGCGGTTAAACCGCCCAGGGGGGCGGTTAAACCGCCCCTGGCAGATGACCAAGGCCAAAAGTGCCAAAACTGCACAAACAAACTCGCAACGATGCCGTTCCAACTTGAAAACCTTCCAAATATGCCCAGCAAGATATTCCAATGATCAAACTCTCAAAAACTTCGCAAATTTTCATAAAACCTCATTTTGGCAAAAACTCTTCCTTCTCACACAATTTCGACAAATTCTAGAGCAAAAACTTTCTCAAAGATCCAGCAACATCTCCCCCTTGCCAAATGCTCCAGAAATTCTCCCCCTTGTTGACAATGCACACATCAAGGCAAAATGTACAAAATGCAACTACAAGCTTCTAAAATATACAATGAGCAATACAAAATGCTACAAGTTAGAGAAGAGGCAAACTAGATAGTTCATCATGTCACACGGGCATTGCCATCAAGAAGGTGAAGACATATATCCAATTGACAAAGCCATGAGCAAGTTGTGTAGTTTTATCAAAAATGTCACAACATGAGCAAAGTCCTAACCATGGATTGTTCAAGCAAAAATGAACTTCATCTCACCAAAATCATGAAAGGACAAGCATTCTTGACAAAAGATCATCATAAACGCCCAAGTTCTACCTCATGTCATGTCAAAGCACGGAGCCATGTGTTCACTTCTCATGGGAGACTTCTCCGGCAAACAACATGCAACCGTTTAGCACCCATGTGTGCAAGTGTGTGCAATGGTGAAAGCATACAGACATGAGCATAATTTTCTACAAATATTTCTTTTTCTCATCTTTCTTCTTTCATGCATAGACATCTCATTTATCAAGTTTTTCAAGTTAAGCATGGTACATGAAATGTCTTTGCGACAGAAAGAAGCTTATGCTCCTCCACAAGATAAAGCATGGGCTAAACATTTACAATGACAAAGGTCTTTGACCCAATTGAAAAGAATATCACACCCTAGCATGATCTTAAGCATGATATAGCCATTTCGGCTCAAACAAGACATGCAAAGGCATTTACTCATGGGTGAAGGAATTAAGTTCAGTTTGTCATTTTAATTCAAAAAGGGACTATCTCAATAGAATATATATCAAAACCATCAAGAGCGTAGCCATCCATACAATCAATCCCTAGCCAGCCTGCCTAAACTCTAAAATGTAGCAAGTTGTACCAATCACTGCATATAGGAGAAGCTCATCCTAAGATATAATACAAAAGATGAAATCAAGATACAAAAGCAAGAAAAATGTACATCAAGATACAAAGATGGTACAATAATATACATATGCTACAAGAGAAGCCTCCAAAACTCAGCTCAGAAAACCGCACACACACCAAGTTCTCCTCGCAAGCGGGTGAAGGTAACTTGGTCAAGTGGCTTAGTGAAAATGTCTGCAAGCTGGTTTTGGGTAGAAACTATGGGCAAGCTCAATATCTCCTTTCTCCACATGATCTCTCAGAAAGTGGTACCTCACTTCTATGTGTTTGGTTTTGGAATGAAGCACGGGATTTTTGGCTACGCTTATGGCACTGGTGCTATCACAAAGAAGTGGAACATGGGACATGTCTAAGCCAAAATCTCTCAAGGTGTATGTGATCCAAAGCAACTGAGAACAACAGCTAGCAGCAGCAACATACTCGGCCTCTGTGGTGGATTGGGCTACACTAGACTGCTTGCGAGAAGACCAAGACACAAGAGACGAACCAAGAAACTAACACTGACCAGAAGTAGAATTGCGATGAACACGACATCCAGCAAAATCCGCATCAGAAAAACCATGAAGTGCAAGAGTGGAATCGGCAGAATACCAAAGACCCAGCTCAGGAGTAAACTTGAGATACCTGAAAATCCTCTTGACGGCCTGACGATGTGAGGTCCTCGGTGAAGCCTGAAAACGAGCGCACAGACACACGCTGAACTGTATGTCCGGCCTCGTCGCCATCAAGTAGAGGAGGGAGCCGATCATGCTCCGGTACTCCTTCTGGTGAACCGCTTCTCCGTCCTCATCCGCATCCAAAGCTGTAGTCGTACTCATCGGCGTAGTCATCGGCTTGGAGTCGCTCATGTCGAATGTCTTGAGAATGTCCTTGGTGTACTTGCTTTGGTGCACAAATGTCCCATCCTTGGTTTGCTTGATCTGCAGCCCGAGAAAGAACTGCAACTCTCCCATCATCGACATCTCAAATTCCCTGCTCATATCATCTGCAAACTTGGCAACAAAATCATGAGAAGAGCCACCAAAAATGATATCATCCACGTAAATCTGAACGATTAAGAGATCATTGCCATTTCTCAGCAAGAAGAGCGTTTTATCAACCTTCCCCATCACAAACCCCTTGCTAAGCAAGAACCCTCTCAACCTCCCATACCACGCTCTGGGTGCTTGCTTTAGGCCATATAAAGCTCGGTGGAGTTTGTACACTCGGTGTGGGTATCTCTCACTCTCAAAACCCAGGGGCTGCCTCACATACACTTCTTCCTCGATCACTCAATTCAAGAAGGCACTCTTCACGTCCATTTGGTACAATTTGAACCCTTTAGCAACTGCAAATGCTAGAAGGATCCGAATTGCCTCCAAACGGGCAACAGGAGCAAATGTATCCTCATAATCTATCCCCTCCTACTGCGAAAACCCCTAAGCAACCAACCTCGCTTTGTTTCTCACAATCTCACCACTCTCATCCCTCTTGTTCTTGAACACCCACTTGGTTCCTATGGGATGGCAATTTGGAGGTGGTTCTACTAACTTCCACACCTGATTTCTCTCAAAATTCTCAAGCTCTTCATGCATGGCATTGACCCAATCAGAATCAGATAAAGCGTGTCCAACATTTTTGGGCTCAAAAGACGCGACAAAAGCAGAATGAGCATAATGAGAGATGTTCTGTGACCTTGACCGTGTAGTGCGTTCATCCAAGTTCCCGATGATCTTTGAAGGTGGATGATCCCTCTGTACCAGCCGGGGAGCTTCTCGCCTCGAGATTGCCTCCCCCTCAACATGAGCTTCCACTTGAACTCGATCTGGAGCGTGACTCAACGAAGGTGTAGCAGAGGGGCCGTCGTCGAACGTCGTGGTAGTAGTGGAAGTAGAAGGTACAAGATCTCCACACGGTGCATGAAACTCTTCATCATCTTCATCATCAAGCTGTTCTTCCTCAAAGCGAGGCTGTGTTCATAGCAAGTTTTCTTCTTGAAAGCACGAAGGAAAATCCGATTTGAAACATAGCAAGCTGTGTTCACCGCTTCTGCCCAATACTTCCTAGGAGTCCTATGCTCATCTAGCATCGTCCTAGCCATCTCACAAAGTGTTCGATTTTTCCTCTCAACAACACCATTCTGGCAAGCAACATATGGCGAAGAGTATTGATGTTCGAGACCAAGATCACGACAGAAGGCATCAAAACGAGTGTTTCTTAAATTCCGTACCATTGTCGCTACGTATAGCTCTCATGGCACCACCATTACTCTCGTTTTTCAACCTCAAAATCCGATCTCGAACAAAATCAAATGTCTCATCCTTCGACGCCAGAAAGAACACCCAAGCATACCGAGAAAAGTCATCTACAACTACAAGAACATACCACTTCCCACCAACTGAACGAACGCGAGCGGGGCCAACCAAGTCCATGTGCAAAAGCTCCCCTGGACGCTCAGTCATAACATCTGTCAAAGGTGGGTGGGAAGCAGCAACCATCTTACCATACCTCCCTGAACCGAACTGACCATGAAACGGAGGCCGCCTAGCAAACTCACAAACAGCTGAAACACCACGACTGGCAACCACAGGAACTGTGCGCACAAAGGCGTCGCCTCTCGGCCAGGGTGAACGAGACACAGGCACACTACGAGAAGAGTAGTACCTGTCCCTGTTCCCCACCTCCTTCTCTCTTCTCACCTCCCTCTTCTTCCTCCAACAGAACTCCTCAAGGTGTCCATCCCTTCCACAATGCTCACAATGGAAGCGGACTGGCTTTGGCTTTGGGGTTTCTCTCGGCTGTTCCCTCTCTCTCTGCTGGTAAACCCCACTCCTCACAAAGGTCACTCTCCTCTGAAAGTTATCTGTCTTAGGTGGAAACTTGGGAGGAGCTGGAGTGGTGTCAAGCTTGTTTAGCAGGTGGTTGGGTTTGGGTGTGAAGGTGTTCTTGAGAATGGTTTTTGGTGGGTTTGTGGGAATGTTTGCGGTGGAGCTCTTAGGATCTCTCTCTCTCTCACCACTACTCTCACCAACCTTCTCAGAACCAAGACCACGACCATCAGCTCTCTTAAAACCAGCAATCAACATCTTGAGCTGAGGCTCGCGACCCGACAACCAACCCAAACACTGTCTCAGCTCATCATTCTCATCTTGCAAGCGATTCACACACTGCTCTAGCTCAACATTCTTCAATGCAACAACATCACAAGCAGAACATGAATTTGCAACGGGAGATTTTAGTTGTGCCTCAAGTGAACTAATCATGGTGCGTGATTCAAGCAACTGAGCATGCAAAGCAGGACAAGAAGTACAAGCACCTTGCAAAGATGACCTAGACTTCAACTCAGCAAGCTCAACCCTAGCACTCTCTAGTTCATCCAAGCAAGTCATGTGTTTCTCCTTAAGCACAACCAAATCAGCAATATGCACATCACAGAACGAGCATTCAACTTCATCAGACATAAGAGGAGCATCTTTCAACATAGCAATCTCAGATTCAAGCTTAGCTGCTCTCTCCCTAGACTCGCAAAGCAAAGACTCAAACTCCATAGCATTCTTTCCAGTCTCAGAAAGCAAGGTCTCAAGCTCAGCCACTCTATCCTTGGACTCCCCTAGCAAAGACCTAAACTCCCTCTTCTCCTTGTTGGTCTTTCTAAGCACATCATCGCGGTTATCGACCAACTGCTCTAATCTAGCAATCTCCTGACGCAAAGAGGTGGGATCGGTCAATACCTCATCCTCAGAGTCGGAGTCGGAGTCGTCCTTGCTCTTCACGGAGTCGTGCGCCATGGTGCAGTAGTCGACGGCGGTGAAGGAGATGCCGTTGAAGTTGCGGTTCAAGCTCTTCTTCTCCTTGCGGCAGGCCACGGTCTTCATCTTCACTGCTTGAGCTTGACGACGTGTTGGTGGAGCTTGTGTCGATGTCGCTCGCATCGGCCACCATTGCTCGAGATCTGTGCTTCTTGTGTCCACCGTGCTTGTTCTTGGATCTTCTCTCGTCCTTGTTCTTGTGCTTGGAGCGGTACTCGTCCTTGGGACGGTGCTTGTGGTCGTCTCGCGGGCGGTGCTTGCGGTTGTAGTCGTTCTTGATCTCCTCGGGGCACTCGGCGATGAAGTGGCCCATCTTCCCGCATCTGTAGCACGTACTCCCGGCACGCCTCGAACCCTTCCGGTTCTGGTACATCCGCTCGAACCTCCTCGTGAGCAACGCGAGATCCTCCTCGCTCAGCACCTCATATTCTTCATCTGGAAGAGACACAAGAGAAGACAAAGCAAAGTGTCTAGGAGTGTTAGCATGTCCATATCCAGAGCCACCGACTAGAGCCAGACTATGGGGATCAGTCGGACTCTTAGCCTTGGCAAGCAACTGTCTGTCCACCTCAAAGGACTTCATCGACAGACAAAGTTTCATAGTTTGCCGACTCCATGATCGCCTCAACCTTGGCACCCCACACGGATCTATCAAGTGCTTGCAGGAGCTTGATAGCTCCGTCATGATCCGAGTATGGGAGTACAGTAATATTGGCTTTCATGTTGTTGACAATAGAAGTGAAACGCTGAAACAAAGCATCAACCGACTCTCCAGGCAAATGAGTGAAATTCTCATATTCTCTCCTATACATCGAGAAAAGCCTAGCCTTGACATGGCTATCACCACCGTGGGCTACCTTGAGCTTCTGCCAGATCTGGCTAGCTAGGTCCTCGCCCAAAACACGCTCAAACTCCTCGGCAGACAAAGCACGGAACAAGTAGTCAACATCTCTAGCATTTGCCTCAAACCTATCCTTTGCATCCTGGGCATCTAAGTTGGTGGGATTGACATAGTTTTCATCTTTCGTCACATCCCACAGCAACTTTCCTTTGCCTCGCAAGAAAGCGCCCATACGCGCGACCCATTTCGGGTAGTTCTTCCCATCGAAGTGCGGAGGCCCGGAACCCCGATCTTGGTACGCCATCTTTGGATCTTAGACTGGTTAGAGTCGCAAAGACCCGTAACCTGCTCTGATACCAATTGAAGGACCGAAACGGCGACCAGAGAGGGGGGGAGTGAATGGGAGCCGATAAAAATTTTTTCAACCGATCCAGCTATTCTCCCAAAACAACTCCGAAACCTCCGAGAGCAATCTTGCCAAGATCACGTAGCCACTGTCAAGCTACTGACCCTAGGAACAAGAAACAAGCAGCGGAACTCGAACCAATCGAAACGAACACCAAAACAACCCGAAACACGACTCGATCCAACACACCCAGGGGGGGCGGTTAAACCGGGTATGGGGGGCGGTTAAACCACCCAGGCCTGGGAGCCTCGGGAAAAAGTCAAACCAAAAGTGGATCTCCCAAACCGCTTGAGCTCTTGAGGCGAGATTTTGGTCAGATGATCTAGACCTCCAGTGGAGTGTTTTCCCAAAAGATCTCGGCCTCTAACTCAGTACAACTCCCGGAATCGCAGATCTCGCGAAGAACACCATGACCTCGAGTTCATCCCGAAAATCTCAAATCCAAAGCGATTCTCGGCGTTTGGGGGCAAAGGATCACCAGCAAAAGAGGCACAAGGCACTCATTCGTGAATCCCCCAAAGAAATCCGAGAGAAAACGCCCTAGAAGAAGAAGAACGAAAATCCTCCAAAAATAGCTCCGAAAATACCCACGAAAATAGAAAAAGGAAAGGGAGCTCAGGAAATCAAATCATGGCACAAAGATGAGCAGCACAAACTCCATCACATAACCATGAATTCACCTATACAAACTAGGAATGATTTGAAGTAGTTCTAGGTGGAGGGGATGAAGGAAAAACTAGTTCAAAGGAAAACTAAAGAGATAACTAGAAGAGATAGCAGCCACCAGCCCTGGGAGGGGCTATTAGTAGTCCAAGTGGTGGTGCTCTAAAGACTAAACTACCCCTAAGTGATACATACCCCTCAGGGGCAAATTTGACATTTGATCTTCAGATATTTTCCGGCTCGGGCACCTTCCACTGCAAGCTAGCTTCCCTCCGACGCAAGCGTGTCCTCCGGATCGAAGCTCCTCGACGCCGTTTTTGGGCCAGCCCAGGGGGACGGTTAAACCGGCCCTGGGGGGCGGTTAAACCGCCCCTGCCAGCCTCACTTGGCCCAGCAGCCCATCTCCGCCACGTCGAGTCCTCGGTCCTTGGTTTTGTGGCCCAAACCAAGGGAAACCGTCCACCGATGATTTTGTGGCCAAATCACCAAACCCCGCGCGCAAACTTCGGTTGTTAGCCGCTACCTTGCGCCGGCTTCTCGTCCGCGTACGAGATTCGGTTGTGAGCCGCTACCTCGCACCGAAACCATGTCTCCTTGCTCGTTCTTGCCAGCATGTGAACCGCACTTGATCCACCGGCCACCGGGTCCCTCGAACCAAGCCTACTTGTCTCTCCGCTCCTCAGAGGCCGCCATGGCTAAGACCTTTCGTGCCTGTTCTTCACCTGCACCAATGCAACCAAGCTGCATTCTACACCTGCAATACTTGAGCCAAGGGAAACGTCAATCCACACCACGTTGTCAATCACTCATCACACCAGGAAGCGACCATCCACCGGTCCTCGGACACACCGGGTCCTCATGATGGATGGGGCACGAAGATCTTGTACAAAATTTCAGTTGGGACGTTGGCTCTCTTGGAACCTAACTTGGATAGGACGTTGGCTGCCACGTTGTCGTCCCTAACGACGTGGTGGACTTCTAGCCCGTAGAAATTAGCTTTGAGTTTGTGTACCTCGGCGCAGTATGCGCTCATTGTGTCCTTCGTGGTGTCCCAGTTCTTGTTGACTTGCTCGACGACCAGCTTGGAGTCACCGTAGCAGAGGAGTCATTTGATGCCGAGGCTGATCGCGATTCTGAGACCATGGATCAAGGCCTCGTACTCGGTGCCGTTGTTGGATGCCTTGTAATGTATTTGGAGTATGTATTTCAGCTGCTGGTCGTCTGGGGCGATGAACAGGACGCCTGCTCTAGCGCCTTCAAGGTTGAGTGCTCCGTCAAAGTACATCATCCAATGTTCTGGCGGTTCCTCGGGTGCGGGCGCTTGGATCTCGGTCCACTCGGCGACGAAGTCGGCTAAGACTTGTGACTTGATGGAGGTTCATGGGGCGAACTGCAGATCGAACGTGTCGAGCTCCACCGCCCATTTTACTATGCGGTTGTCAACGTCGCGGTTGTGAATGATAGCGCCGAGTGGAAAGTTGGACACAACCATAATTGTGTGGGCTTGAAAGTAGTGTTTGAGCTTTCGCGAGGTCAAGAATATTGCATATAGCAACTTCTGCGGATGGGGTATCACGTATTTGAGTTGACCTGTACTTCACTGACGTAGTATATAGGCTGTTGCACCTTATAGGCGTGTCCCGGCTCTTCCCTATCGGCGACGAGTACCGTGCTAACCACGTTGGTTGTAGCAGCTATGTAAAGGAGCAAAGATTCGTGGGGGGCCGGCCCGACCAGAACTGGTGGCGCGACCAGAAAATCTTTTAGGTCGGCTAAGGCTTGCTCAGCTTCCTGTGGCCACTCAAATTGATCCACTTTTTTCAACAGCTTAAAGAAGGGCATGCCTCGTTCGCCGAGTTTGCTGATGAATCTGCTTAGCACTGCCATCATGCCTGTGAGTTTCATGACGTCCTTTTTGCTGGTCGGCGGTAGGAGCTTCCGTATGGCTGTTGATTTTGACCGGATTTGCCTCTATTCCTCGTTGGCTGACCAGGAAACATAGGAGCTTGCTTGAGGGTACCCCAAAGACACACTTGGTCAGGTTGAGTTTCCACCGAAAACTGGCGGAGATTGTTGAATGTTTCTTGAAGGTCGCCGACTAGATTGTCAGCGTCGTAGGTCTTGACCACGACATCGTCAACATAAGCCTCGGTGTTGTGACCTATTTGATAGCTGAGGCAGCTTTGGATGGCTTTTTGGTATGTAGCACATGTATTTTTCAGCCCAAAAGTCATTGACTTATAGCAATATATGCCAAAGGGCATGATGAAGGCTGTTTTGTCTTGATCAGACTCTTTCATCGAGATCTGGTGATACCCAGAATAGCAATCTAGAAACCAGAGGAGTACGCAGCCGGAAGTGGAGTCGACAACTTGGTCGATCCGCAGAAGAGGGAAGGGGTCTTTAGGGCAGTAACGGTTGAGATCAGTATAATCAATGCACATTCTCCATCCACCGGTTTTCTTTTTGACCAGTACAGGATTTGCAAGCCACTCTAGATGCTTACACTCTCTAATGAACCCGGCAGCTAAGAGTTTGTTAATCTCTACCCTAATGGCCTCCTTGCGATCTTGCGCGAACCGACGCAGCTTCTGCTTCACCGGTTTGGCGACTGGAACTAGATCCAAGGAGTGCTCAGGCTTCTCCCTCGGGACCCCTGGCATGTACGATGATTTCCATGCGAAGATGTCCCAGCTGGCCCGGAGGAAGGAGGTGAGCGCGTCTTCCTATTTAGGAGTGAGGCTCGACCCTATGAGGGCGGTCTTCTTGGGGTCGTCGAGGCCGAGCCCGATTTCCAGCGTGGCGGTTGCAGGCGTTGCTTCTGGAATCTCCATTGGGTCGGCGACTGCTTTGGCTGCGGCGGCTACCATGAGCTCGCTGGATGGTGAGGACTCCTTTGGGGGCTGGCATCTTCAGGATGAGGTACGGGTGGTTAGGGATTGCCATGAAACGGGCCAGCATGGGCCTGCCAAAGATGGCGTGGTAGGAGCTCTTGAAGTCGACCACCTCGAAGTGGATATGCTCCACTCGGTAGTTGTCAGCCGTGCCAAAGATGACTGGCAGGGTGACACGGCCGACCGGGTACGAGGCCTTGCCGGGTACTATCCTAAAGAAAGGTTCCGTGGCTTCCTGAAGCCTGTTGTAGTCAAAGCCCATGCTGTTCAGCGTGGCCGTGAAGATGAGGTTAAGGGCGCTGCCCCCGTCCACCAGTGCCCTGGAGAGTAGGACTCGATCCACCACCGGGGTGATCACCAAGTGGTAGGAGCCGAGTTCTGGGAGGTGGATCCAATGGTCGTCGCGGCTGAAGGAGATCGATAGCTCGGACCACTGGAGGTACTCAACCGGCCGAGTGGAAATGACATGCACCTCCCAGTCGGCGGGCTGGAACTCGCCTTTGGGGTTGTCTTGCTGCGCCGGCTCTCTGCGGGGTTCTTCACGCCGCGTCTCCTATCTTGGTTCCTTACATAGTGTCTCGTTGCCATGACGATGGTCGTCATGGTCCCTTGGACAGTTGTATGGGCGGTTGTCGTGTCTGTAGTCGTCACGCCTGTAGCTGTTGCGGTTGTTGTAGTCTTGACGGCCGTTGAATGGCCGGGCGTTGTCGTACTAGCGCTGCCCACCTTGGATGCGCTACTTCTTGGGTGGCTGGGTGACGCCGAGTTCCTACAGGAGGTTGCGGCATTCGCGGAGGGAATGTGTGGCGTTTTTGTGGAAGGGGCAAAAGTCGTTCAGGGTGTCGTGGAACTCCTCCGGCAGGAATCGGCAAGCTGTCTTGTCTTCTCCTTTGGCTACGGCCACCACGGGTTTAGGGCCCTGTCTTCTGACTCTGGCCGACTCATGCTTCTTGGCATGGTCGGGGCAGTCATCTTCATCGATGTGCTTGCCCTTGTTCTTGAACTGGGCCTGCTCTGCTTCGTCAGTGCGTGCTTCGAGGTTTACGACATCCATAAGCTCTCCTACGTTGCTGGGATCGATCTTGAACAGGGTGCAAAAGAGCCCTGGCTGTGCGAGCCCGCGGTGAAAGGCGTCGATGACCTCCCGATCTGTGATGTCTGTAAGCTTGTTACGACTGTCGAAGAAGCGGTTTGCGTAGTCTCTGAGGCTTTCACCCTTCTTTTGCTTGACGTTGTCAAGGTCGTAGCGTGAACCAGGGGGTGTGTAACTGGCCTGGTAGTTCTTGGAAAACACTGCGCAAAGATCTTGCCAGCTGTCGATGGAGTTGCAGGGTAGGCCCTCAAACCAAAGCAAGGCTTCCGGTCCGGGCATTATTGGGAAGTAGGCGGCCGCCTCGTCGTTGGAGCCGTGTGCGACTCGGACGGCTGTGTGATACTGCTTGAGCCACAGCTTTGGGTCGGATCGCCCATTGTACTTCTCCACCTGGGTTGGTTTGAAACCGTTTGGGTAGATGACGGCTCGTAAGCGTGGCGTAAAGGCGACGAAACCATCAAAATTGTCGTCGTCACCATGGATTCTCTCCTAGTGTGGGAGCCGACCGGCTTCGACTCTGAGTCGAACGCGCTCTACGCGCCTTGGTTCTGGGTTGGGTCGGTTGCCGTCACGTGGGGCACCGAACACTTGATCGTAGCGATCACGCTTCATGAGCTCGTTGAAAGCATGTTGCTACTCCTCTGCTGCTTCAGCGTCATTGCCGTTCGCACCGCGCCCCCGCCTGTGTGGGGGGCCGTAGTCCTTATCGTACCGAGCGTGCCATGCCAGCTCTGCCACGTCGCGTGCAGCGTGGCAGTCTTCGAGGCCTGGTCGAAGGTCACGGGCGCGTTGTTCGAGTCAGCCGCAGAGATCTCCTGCGGCCTGCCGGTTTTGGTCTGCCCGCCGGTCGCCTGGCTGGCGGGGTTGTTCTTGGGGGTCACGCCTATTGCGGGCGTTGCGCCCATCGCCGGGCTCGTTGTCTTCTGCCTCGGGGTTGTCTTGATCAACCACTTCGTTGATGGGCTGGAGCCGGGGTTCATCCTGTCGGCGTCTGTGTTGTCCCGACCGACTGTGTCCCGAGCGGTTTCTACCGGCCCTGCCAGAGTGCCCGCGTCCAGATTGGTACGACCTCTCGACTTGCTCTGGAGCAGCCTCGAGTCGTTCTCTCGCACGGCGGATCGCCGGGTTATCGTTGACGTACGCCAACTCTGCTAGAGTGGCGGCGACATTCGCTTGGGGGGTCCTATGTGCCCTCAGGAAGTCGGCTTCAAGGTTCCTGGGCGCGATGCGGACATCGTGGCTTCTGTGGGGGTCCTGCCGACCACTGTTGCGTCGGTCGTTGTCGTCGACGTCGTTGTCGTAGCGCTGATCATAGTCGCTGTCAGCATTGTGACGCTGATCATTGTCGGCCACGTTGTCATTGCCAGTGTCGCCTACAGGGGGTTGTCGCCGTTGAGGAGCGGCTACGGCGGCGGCTGCTGCTTAAGCATCTCGTGCGCGCTGGCGCGCCTTCTCCTAGTTGCGCTGCCTCCGCCGATCCCCCATGGAGTCGGTCTCACCATCTTGGGTGGACTTGTCTTCAGAGACGAACAGCTCCCGTCGTGGAGAACTACCGTGGTCTTCTACAGTGGCCTGATCCGCTGTAAGGGTGCGGACTGCGACCTGGAACTCGCCGCCATCTGGAGACTGGGTTGGGCGGGCTGGGATTTCAGATGGGGCCTGTGTCGGCGATCTGCGCGGGCTGACCGAGTATGTAGCGGCAGCGTTCTTCAGGCCGAACAGAAAACGAGCGGCCGACCCGCGCAGAGCCTCCTCCGACATGGCGACGCAGTCGGAGAGGGTGTCGTAGATGCGATCTAACCCGGTGACAATCTCGCCGGGTGACGGAAATCCACGCCGGGGCAGCAGGTCCGGGACCCTGTCCCTTAGGGCCAGCACACCCTGGCGGTTGAAGAGCGGGATGACGATCCGAGGGCGTGCCTCCAGGACCTCATCGTCGGATCCGGTCGGATCGGAGAGCACGTCAAACGTCGGGTCAGATGCGGCGTTGCCGACCGAGCCGGGGCTGACGGCATCGCAGCTGTGGGTTTCTGTGAAGAAGCTGATCCCCTCAAGGTGCTCAGGGACCTCCTTGAGGGTTTCAGGGAAGATGACGCCGCGGGAAGGAACTTCCATCGAGCTAACTGTAGATGCCCTGCAATCCCCCTACCTGGCACGCCAAATGTCGGACTTTGGGTCCGGCAATCCACTAGGGTGTACCCAAGTGGTAGATTTATCGGCAAGGGTGATCGCAAGGCTAGGGAGCTCGAGGTAACACGGGAGACGCAAGGTTTATACAGGTTCAGGCGGCCAGGAGGCACAAACCCTACGTCCTGTGTTCTGTGGTGTCTTGTATTGATGAACTGACCAAAGCTCTTGAGCAATGGCGAGTCGATGATTGGTTGCAATAGATGAGAAGGATGAGAGGATCTGAAATCGGATGCGAGTTCAGATGCCCTTAGGTGGTTGACCTAGGCCGCCTTATATAGGCTGATGGCCTAGGTTTACAAGTCGGTTGAGATCTAATCCTATCAGTTTACAGTTTGGAAGGCAATCCGAGTCGACTGCGGTGTAATCTCCAAGATATCCGTGCGCGATCTGCCAGCTAGATCGCGCGTATCTCGCTTGATGCGGGCATCACGCCGCACGCCTTGCGGGCTAAGTCTTCGTAGTCTTGTGCGCCAAACTTCGGCTGTCTTGTGGGCCCGGCCATGGGTCGGCCCACATCGCTGTCAGACCTGGGCCCAGGCCGAGTATAATCCTGGTTGGTGAGGGGCCCCCAGGTCCAATATCCCACACCGACTGCTCCTCGCCTGGAGTACTCGTGTCTTCGAGACTGCATATTTATATGGAATTATTGATATAGAGTGGTTATTCGTTGGAACTCATGGCTATAAAAGCACTTTACATACCTGGGATTATCACTTTCTGTCTGACTGGTGGCGGCCTTATTGCCGAACCCTTTTCTCTTCCGAACGGCTCTCCGTTGCTGCCAAGGTGGAGTGAAGGCAGCTTCTTTAACAATATCCAGGGGCATGACACTCGATGTGGCCTCCTCACCACCTTTCCCATGATGCACCACCTGGAAATCTTCAAAACCACTCGAGTAAAGTGACGATTCTGATCCTTCGGCGACATCCAAGGGTGGTTTCCTCAGGTGCGATGGAATCGATAACTTGGGGTCCGTCCCTTCTGGGACTTGTTCTGGCATGATTGGTCACGAATAATATAAGTCAACATCCTCCTGCATATCATAGAGGGTGGTTAGACTGGTAATTTGGGACAACATTGAATCAATAACACAAGATGAGTCACTCACTGGCTTGGGAGGATGGTCTGCATCGAATAGTTGAGAAATGAAAGGCACGCAATGTACTCCTGGCACCAACGACTGTACTCTTTGCATGATTTCTTCTTCGCTCAACTCGTCGCGACTCATTCTGGAGGGATCTTCTATGCCTTTATATTCGAAACCCCAGTTTTCCTTCTGAGCGAGTGGTTGCACTTTACGTTTAATCCAACTAAACACCACGGAGGCTCCTGTGACACCTTTTTCCTTCAACTTTGCAATCTTATCGAGCAGCTATTTGACCTGAACCATCTCTGCAATAGTTGGCAGGTTTTTCCATTCTGGAAAATCCACAGGTGCGACTCCGGTGAATTCCGGCAACTTGGGATCATAGTTACCCACATACCACCACAAGTTTTTCCACCCGGCATTGGTGTTGTGCATGTCATGCTCCAGATATAACTTCAACATCTCTTGGCGCATCTGGAATCCGGCTCCTCCAATTAGACTGGTGGCATCTTTCTTCGGCTGAGGCTTCACATAGAACAGTCGCCTGAATAAATTGAAATGCGGACGAATTCTGATGAATGCCTCACAGAAATGCACAAAGATGGAGATCTAGAATATCCCGTTGGGAGTCAGATTTGGCAACTCGATTCCATAATAAAAGAGCAACCCGTGCAGGAAATCGCAGGATGGAATGCCCAATCTGAGGACCGGGTGTGTCCAAGGACCGGTGGATGGTTGCTTCCTGGTGTGATCAGTGATTTAAAACGTGGTGTGGACTGACGTTTGCCTTGGCTTATGTATTGCAGGTGCAGAATGCGGCTTGATTGCATTGGTGCAGGTGAAGAACAGGCGCGAAAAGTCTTAGCCATGGCGGCCTCTAGGGAGTGGAGAGACAAGTAGGCTTGGTTCGAGGGACCTGGTGGCCAGATGGATCAAGTGCGGTTCATATGGTGGCAAGAACGAGCAATGCGGCGTGGATCCGGCTCGAGGTAGCGGCTCACAACCGAAGCTCGTACGCGGACGTGAAGCCGGTGCAAGGTGGCGGCTAACAACCGAAGCTTGTACGCGGGGTTTGGTGATATGGCCACAAAAATCATCAGGAGGACGGTTTTCCTTGGTTTGGGCCTCAAAACCAAGCCTAAGGACTTGGCGTGGCGGTAACGGCCCATCAGGAGGAGCCGTGCACGTCAAGCCGCCTGGACCGGAGGACACGCGGCGTGGCCGCAAATTTTGCGTCGGACGGAAGCAAACTTGCGGTGGATGGTGTTCCAGCCGGAAAAAGATTCGCAGAAATGTCAAATTTGCCCCTAAGGGGTATTTTGTTGTATGCTTCATGTAGGGGCGTTCTGGACATTTGCAGGACGCTTATATATATGAGGAGTGGCTATTGTGGGCAGCCATCCTTTTTGCAGAATAGGTGGTGGACATTTCATTTGTTAGTGAGAGGGTCCTTTCTAGGGTTTGAGAGGGAGAGAGACGATGGATCTATGATTTGGTCTTTTTGCCATTCTAACTTTGTTTGTGCTAGCAAGTGGCTTGTAACCGCACATGCTAAAGTAATCCAAAGTTCAATTTCGTGTGAAATCTTTTGCTCCCGTTTGAATTCGCGAATTATTATTTTCGGGTGTATTTTGGAGATTTTTCGTTCTTCGCGTTTGAGCTCAAATCCCGCGAGATTTGTTAGGGGAAATTGTTTCTTGGACCTTTGTGAGCATCTATCATGTGAATCCCTCATGAATCCCTCACGGATTCGGCTTGAATTTGAGTTTTCCCCAAAACCGTGTTCTTGGAAGGGCACTCGGTTTTCTCCACGATTCGCAATGGATTCTTGATCTTTTCGAAATCCTTTTGGTGGATCTCTTAGGTCTTAAGGAGGTGCATCTAAGGCTCGGTTTTTGTTTCGATCTGTTGCGATTTGAGGGAGGATTTTTGGATCGAAGTTCGTGCGCTGTTCTTGTGTGTTTCTCTGTTCTTGGCTGTGTTTTTCAGGTCGTGAGCTCGTGCTCTAGCGACAGGGCGAGGCGAGCAGGTGCATCACAGAAAGGCGGCTTCAGGCGAGCAGTCCAGTGAGCAGCTCACAGTAGCATGCAGCTCAGGCGGTGGATCGTGGACGCGACCGCACAGTTCTTGCCGTGCGCGTGACCCAGTTCGTCGGCGAGCACGTGCAAGCAAGCTGCCGGTCGGAGAGCACGCTCGCAGCAGCAAAAACACAGCCCAGCGCTGCTTCAGTTCACACGAGGCCCATCAGGCAGGCAGCTTTGCTGGCAAGCACATCGCACGGCGCAAGTGCAAGCAGGCCATCATCAAGTGCAGCAAGCTTCGTTCTTTGCTCTGCAGGTAAGCAGCGACAATAGCAGCTCAGGGGCTACAACTCTTGACAGGTGAAGCAACTGGTTGGTTCAGCTACTATATTCATCCTTTAAGTAAATCATTGCTTGACCACGTGCTTTAGTTCTTTGATGATCCAGTTCATACGAGCTTGTATTTGTTTATTCGAATGAACAGTTCACTTGCATACTTGACTGTAAGCTATGTGGTCTTTTGGTGCATGAAGCTTGAATCTTTGATCACTGTTTTTCACTGCCTACCGCTTTCGTGTACTACTTAGTTGTGATATTTGCTTGGTAGCTTTGCTCGCTTTTCACATGATTAATTAGAGAGCCTGCTTTAGCTAAAAATCGTATGAAGCTTTTCCGTGTTTTTTATTGTGTTTCCGCATCGCTTTGAGCTTTCCTAATTGTTTCTAGGGTGAACACGTCACGAGTTGACTTGTGTCATCTTGACAATTAGAAGAAAGGTGTGTCGGGTTGTATCCGGGATATAGGCCTTGTTCTTCTTTGATAATAAGTTTTTAAGGGCTTCCATTCACCCCCTTGGCCGTCCGTTTCGGTCCTACAATTGGTATCAGAGCCGGTTAAGGATCACTCCACCTTTATTGGCTTTGTGATCCACAGGGCGACAAGGGAAAAGACGATTTTGCTTTCGGATTTGGTTTTCGAGATTTGAGCTTACTTTTGACTAATCCTAACCGGTGCTTTGAGCTATGGCACCAAACTCTTCTTCGTGTGTGTCTGTCCTCAGGTGGAGGGAAGCGTGATGAGCTTAATGGAGGTGATGAAGGGATGGCGTTTATGCATATTATGGAAGAAGTGCATCATGAAGACAATCTTCGACGCAAGCTTCACAAGATGAGTAGAAGTAAACTCTCCCAAGGTATAATTGACTTGTTCACTCTCCTTTGTGCTGATGGCGAGATCATAGTTGAGCTTAAGACGAAAATTGACACGTTTGAACTTGATAATTCAAATACTTCTTCTTCTTCATGCAAATCTTGTGATGCCTTGCATATTAAATTGTAGAAAAGTGTTAAGTTTGGTAATTGACATATTCAGGATGGTAGAAAATTACAAGATGAGATTTGTTATTTGGAGTATGAGATTGCTTTGTTGAAGTCAAATGCTTATTTACCATGTGCTTCTTGTGAGTCTTTGCATGCTGAAATTAAAGAATTGAAATTGACTCACACCACTTGTTTGGATGAACTTGAGCAAGCTAAGGCTGAAATTTGTGAGATGAAGTCTATACCTTGTAGCATGTGCTCTTTGGTTCTTGATGATGATGTTTGTCTTACTTCTTTGGATACTCATGATAATTTGCTTGATGTGAATGATGATGTTTGTTCATGTGGTCCCATTTGCACATCATGCATTGAATTAGAAAGTGAAGTTTTGGCTTTGAAACAGATGCGCGATGATATGAGCGCCAAGTTGGTTGAGCACAAGGAGATGAGTGCCAACCTTGAGAAAGAAAATGATCTCTTGCGTACCACATATGCCAAGTGCATTGAGGAGGAGATGACTAATTTGAAAAATGCTCCATGTGATACTTGTGAGCGGCTCAAGTTTGAGAATGGTGTTTTGCTCACCAGATGCAAGAGTGTTTGTGCTAAGTCTTTGGATTCTCATGATTCTTGTCACTCTGACATTTGTGCTTCCAAAATTGATTATTCTCAGTTGGAGTTGACTTCTTGTGCTGAGCGTGAGTCTTTAGATGTTAGTGCTTGTGTTGGTGCTTTGGATAGCTCTTCCATAGCTATTTCTAAGCTTGTTGGTTCTTCCGGTGTTGTCCAGGATAATTCAAGTGGCAAGGGTGCTTCTCACTTTTTCGGAACTCATGCTCCCAAACTGAAGTTCCTTTGCACCTTTTGCAAGAAAGATGGGCATACCGTTGAGTTTTGCTTTCGTCGTATCAAACATGAGAGACGTGTGCGCACTAAAGCTTCTAGGAAGCCACGTAGCCTTTCCCATGGCACGTGTGATCCTAATTTGGGCACAAAGTTAGATATTGGAGGTTCTTGCTCTAAGCCTCAAGGGACTTGTCGATTGAATGAGAATGGTGATTTCTCCTCTTGGACCGTGCCTACAGATAGTCCTTTGTACCATTGATCTTATTGTGATAAGGATGGGCACCAAGAGAGCTTTTGTTATAGGCATGCGAGACGCATGCGGCGAGTTCATGCTTCTAGGCCTTTGGTTGTTCATAGCCCACCTCATGGCATGAACACTTGTGTGCCTAGTCAGAAGCCGCATTTTGTTGATGGGTTTTATGACTCTTTTTCTAGTGGGGTAGTTCGTGATCGTGGACATGTTTCTAGTGTTTCTCGTGTTGGTCCACAACATGATTTTCATGGTGCTTTTGCTGGTTCTTCTTCAAACACCTCGAGGGATCGTTGCCTTTTTGCTAGTGGTAGCACTCGTTCTTCTTCTCGAGTTTCTACTTTGAGGCATGGTTCCAAGAGCGTTGTTAGACCTTTTCATTCGAACCGGCATTTGCATCATGCTAACCCACTTGATAAGTTGAGTACACCATTTACCCGTGTGACCAAGTCTTGGGTTCCCAAGTATATGCTTGCTAACCCTTCGGGATCCAAGACTCGGGTTTGTTTGTCCTCTCATGTGTAGCTTCGAGGACACGGGATGGAGAACATGAGCTCAGTTATTCTTGGTCTTTTGCATGATCAAGGTTTGTTGGTTCTCCACACCCTTTGGATGGTCCCGATGTGGCCTTTGTACACTTTCTATAGTGAGCTTCTCTCTTGTACACTATTTTGCTTACTTGTGTATGTTGCTTGATATGTATATTGCTGGGAAAAAGAACGCGGGGCCCGCCCGCCAGGTGGGTGAACAGCGGGGGGAGGGCCCGGGCCTGCGGGCCTGGTCGGGCCCCCAAGGGAGCCCTAGGGGAGGCAGGCCCCCCCGGGAGTTAAACGCCGCCGGAAGAGCCGGCGGGGGAGGACCGTCCTCCAGAGAAGTCCTGATGAGGGCCGGGGAAGTCCTGATGGGGGAGGGACCTCCCCAGAGGATCGGTTCCCACCGACAGCACTGAAGACCCTCGTGGGAGGGAGGACCAAGAGGAGGCTCAGACGGATGGCGCGGGACAGGTCGAAGAGCCCCGGTCGTCCGGGGCTCTCCCAAGCGGGGGTAGCTCTTACGGAATAGCTCGGGGGGAAAGCAGCAGACGTCACCCGACACCATCTGTCACGGGGTGACCTCACGGCGGAAGGACAGCAAGGGCCCCCATCCCCGCTCAAGAGGCACGGATGGAGATCATTACCCAACGGCCCCTCCCGTACTGGCGGGGCCCAGGGGGAATCCCGACACCGTACCGGGGGTACCCTGGTCATATTACGTCTAGAGTTAGGTTCTAGACCGCTATAAATACAGCCCCAAGGCCTTGGAGGCAGGGGCAGAATAACTCTTGTAAGATCATCTAGTCACTCGGTCCCCTAGAAGCTCTGTAAGGCATCGATCTTGCCTCAGAGCCCCGAACGTACTGTTTGGGCAATTGTAACCACCAACAGTTGGCGCCATCCGTGGGGAACGGTAGTGACTAAGAGCCACAATGGCCCCTGGAAAGGGCCGCAAGGGGAGCAAGGTGCCATCCGGTGATGGCCCCCCGGCAGCGGCGGAGATCGTCGCCGCCGCACTTCCGACCCTCACTGAGACCCCCGGGAGACCCGAGGGTCAGCCGACCACAGGCGGGGGCGAGGCCCGCCCGAAACGCATGGACCTGGAGATGCACAGCGGCGACGAAGCGGTGAGCGAGGAAGGACAGGACGACCCCCAGTCATTCAGGGAGAGAGAGACCGGAGAGGTCACCAGGCCCGGACGCCGGCCGACCCCAGGCGAGCAACAAGCCAAGGCCGCCGAGGAAGAAGCCAGCCTCCTCCAGGCACGCCTCGAGCAGGCGCGGAAGGATGAGGAAGCTCGGGAGGCCGCCAGCCGGCAGGCCATCGAAGAAGAGCCTCTCCGACGCGAGGAGGACTACCTGCGCCGAAGGACCGACGCCATGCGCCGGTCTCGGGAGCTCCGCGCCGAGCTGGAAGCCCTCGAAGCCTCCCGCGGCTAGGAGCGCCGGGGCGAGGGGCAGGGCAGCGAACGGCAGTACAGCCGTCCGTGCCCCAGCAGCCCCGACGACGACGAGCGTTTCTCCCGAAGGCCCCTGGCCCACGACCCCAAGTCTCCCCTATCCCAGGGGCTGCAAGCGGTGAGCTGGCCCCGCGGCTTGAAAATGCCACAAATCGTCCCGTATGACAGGAAAACTGACCCCGCGGCCTTCGTCATGGGCTTCGAGGCTGCCATCCAGTCGGTGGGGGGCGACGAAACCACCATGGCCAAGAGCTTCGTGATGGCCATCACCAGGATCACTCACACCTGGTACACCACCCTCGAGCCCAGGAAAACCTTCTCCTGGGAACAACTCCGGGAAGCCATGCTGGAGAATTTCCAGGGAAACTACGAGGACCCGGTGACGTCAGGCCACCTCTTCGCCGTCAAGCAGCGCCACAACGAGACGCTGAGAAGCTTCGTCAGGCGTTTCGTTCACGTCAAATGCCAAGCGGTGGGGCTCAGCGACCGGTCCGTCATCGACGCCGCCCGGGAAGGCCTCCTAAACGGCCCGCTGCGGGCCAAGCTCCGGCGGCGTGAACCGACGACCGTATCGGAGCTCATGAGGAAGCTAGAGGAATACGCACGCGCCGAAGATGACAAACTCTAGGGGCAAGCCCGGAGGGGGAGTGAAGAGCACAGATCATCCAAAGAGCAGAGGTCCCGGGAGCCGCGTTCATCCCGAACCAGGGAGCGCGAAGACTCCCGGAAGAGGCGCACCCTCCTTCCCGACGCTCATACCGGGAAGTCCATCACGTGGAGAGTTTCCGAGATACCGAGGACTCCAAGGACGACCGAAAGAGGTTGAAACGCTCCGATGATCGCAAGCCCCCGTCCCGCAACGCCCGGCCTCACCATGACTCGTCGACCAAGGGCGAATCCTCCCGTCCATACTGCATCATCCACGAGCACCAGGGAGGACATGTCACTCGGGAGTGCCCTACCATAGAGGCCGCCAAGGCCGAGTCCTGGAGGGAGGCAGGCGCATCGGGGAGGGCGGTCATGCACACCGCACCTTCGCCGACACCAGGTTGGACCGGACCGCCACCACTTGTGATGTACCCTGCCCCGTGGCCGCCGGCCATGCCATTCGCCGCGCCTCCCCCTCCCCCCCCCCCCGGGAGGGGCCGAGCCCCCGCACCCAAGTCAGCCAAAGCAGGAGCCCCGAGAGGTCCAGCACGTCGTTGGGAGCCATCGCGTAGTACTCCCTATCACCGGGGATCCCAGCAGCACCTCGACTCCAAGAGGCAGCGACGCACCTACCTACGGGAGGTGCAGCATGTCTCTTCGATGTACACGCCCACCCTCCCGCAGCTTGCTGCCGTGCCCATCTCCTTCCGCGCTGAAGACATCAACGCCCCCATCTACCCGCACGGCGACGCCCTTGTCATCGCCGCCAACATTGACGGCTCGGAAGTACAGAGGGTGCTCATCGATGGGGGCAGCTCCGCAGACCTGTTGTTCATCAACGCTTTCGAGCAGATGGGGCTCTCCCGATCTCAGCTCACCACTGTCGGAACTCCCCTGAAGGGGTTCGGAGGAAGCGCCGTCACCGCGTTGGGGCAGACCACCCTCGTGGTTACCTTCGGCTCCAGAGGATATGCCCGCACCGAAGACATCACCTTCGACGTCGTGAACATTCCCTACCAGTACAACGCCATCTTCGGACGACGTCTCCTCAACACTTCCATGCCATTCCCCATCAAAGTTTCTTCTGCATGAAGATGTCAGGCCCCCGAGGCATCATCAAGGTGCTGGGGGACTAGAACATCGCGCGTCTCATCGACATCGGGCGGGCCCAGGACAACGGGAGGTCAATGAGCTCGCGTCGGAAGAAGAAGGCGACCCTGCTGGGCCAAGCTCGACACGCTTCATTCCCCGAGCAAGCCCGGAGGGAGCCACAAAGACTATCCCGCTCCAACCAGAGTGCCCAGAACGCTCCGTTCAAGTCGCGGCAGACCTCCCCGATCAGCTAGAGACATCCTTGGTGGAGCTCATCCAGGAGTACGAGGACGTGTTCGCATGGACGCCAGTGGACCCCCAGGGCATCGACCGAAGCATCATCGAGCATCACCTCCGCATCGACCCCAAAAAGAAGCCGCAGAAGCAGAAGGTGCGAAAGATGTCTACGGAACGAAAGGAGGCGGCCAAAGCGGAGGTCCGCAAGCTCCTCGACGCCCGGGTCATCCGGGAAGTGCTGTACACGGACTGGCTGGCCAACCCAGTCCTGGTGAAAAAGAACAACGGAAAGTGGTGCATGTGCGTCGACTTCACCGACCTCAACAAGGCGTGCCCCAAGGACGATTTCCCCCTGTCACGCATCGACTAGATCGTGGACTCTACGGTGTGCTGCGAGCGGCTTTGTTTCCTCGACGCCTACTCCGGATACCACCAAGTTTGGATGGCCGTGGAAGATGAAGTCCACACCAGCTTCATCACTCCGTTCGGGACCTATTGCTACGTCTGCATGCCTTTCGGCCTCCGGAATGTAGGCACCACCTTCGCCAGGCTTGTACAGATCGTGTTCGAGGAGCAAACCGGTCGTAACATCGAGGCGTACATCGACGACATAGTCGTCAAGAGCCGTTGGGAGCAGGACCTCTACCCCGACCTCTGGGAAACGTTCGATAACCTACGACGTATGGGTCTGCGCCTCAACCCCGAGAAATGCACATTCGGCGTTCGCTCCAGAAAGCTCTTGGGATACCTCGTTTCGCAGCGCAGAATCGAGGCCAATCCCGACTAGATCCGGGCGATCCGAGAGATGGAACCACCGGCAACCACGCGCGAAGCACAATGACTGACCGGCAAGCTCGCCTGCACTGAGCTGATTCATCGCCCGCTCCGTCGAGCATAGCCTCCCGTTCTTCAAAGTGCTGAGGGGCTCCGACCCTTTCCGGTGGACCGAGGAACAGCAGCGGGCCTTCCGCGACCGCAAGAAGTACCTCGAGCACCCCGAGACCATGGCCAGCCCCACGCCCGGGGCACCTGCTGCTGCTGTACATAGCCGCGGCAGATCACGCCGTGAGCGCAGTACTCGTCGAAGAGCGCCGGGTCCAGGGGAACGAGACCGAAGTCTCGGTGTACTATGTGTCGGAAGCCCTGAGCGGAGCCAGAAGCCGTTACTCCGAGATCGAGAAGATGGCATACGCGGTCGTCATGGCATCCCGGAAGCTGAAGCACTACTTCACCGCCCACCCTATCACCATACCGACGTCACATCCCCTGCGGGACATATTTGAAAACCGGGAAGCTATCAAAAGGATTGGCAAGTGGGCTGTAGAGATCCCCCCTACACGCTCGTCTTCACCGCCCGAACGGCGATAAAATCCCAAGCCCTGGCGGACTTTCGTCGCGGACTGGACGCCGACGCCGGGCGTCGACGTGACGGCCGCTCCGGAACCCGCATGGGTGGCGCACGTCGACGGTGCCTGGGAAGCTTCCGGCGCCTCCGCCGCCACAATCCTGGTCGCTCCATCGGGACAGATCATGAGCTATGCCCTACGGCTGGAGTTCCCTTGCACCAACAATGTCGCGGAATACGAAGGCCTAATCCTCGCATTACAGAAGGCCGCGGCATCGAGAGCACGTCGCCTCCTCATCAAAATTGACTCCCAAGTGGTCACCAGGCAAGTGGAGAAGGAGTTCCATGACCGAGAGCCCGAGCTGTCTCGATACCTCACGCTCGTCAGCATGCCCACGGCTTCCGTCTCGACGCGGGCTATCTTTCGAGCCATGGTGTCGCCCCGGGACAGCCAGAAGTCCCCCATGACCCGCGAAGTGGCCTTCACACTCCTGGCCTAGTCGAGGAAGACGACAGGGTCGGAGGGGAGCCCCGGGATCTTCTCCCGGAGGTCCCGCATCTTGGCCATCACCTCCTCCGGGCCAGCTTCAAGGTAGGACACGACCAGCACGGTGCTCCACCAGGCGGTCTGGGCGCTGACCTGGGCCAAGCCCGT
>WEIB01000530.1:0-34316 GCA_015476505.1 Urochloa ruziziensis
AGCGGACCCTGCAAACGTGGTGGGCCAACTTAAAAGCACAATTATGACTGTGGCCGCCCGAGGCGTCGCGGAGTCTTGTAGCACGTCTAATCCAACCGCCCCGCCAGCGCCGCTCTCGCCTGAAAAGGCGCGCCACTGCGAACTGGCCGCGCCACGTTGGCCATGACTGCCTGACCGGACGCCTCGGACCCCGCCCCAGCCAAACCGCCAGCGAATATTCCCTCGCTCCGCACCAGCACAGGTAAGGCATATGTCGCTCGAGCTTTACTAATCAGGGGGTCGAAGCCTGGCTCTCGTCGAGAGTTTCGACAGGCTCTCCAGATTAAACAGAGTCAGGGGCGAACGGGGCATGCACGAACACGCTCAACCTCGAACAAAGGCCTTAAGGTCTCGAGGATGCCCTGATCCGCGTTCAAGGCTAAACAAAGGAGGCCAGTTGAAGGATCCCAACGAGGGAGCGCATCGAGCCCTCGGTCCTAACGAATGGGACCGAGCCTTGCCTGGCGTACCTTTGTAAGCTTGTTCTGTATGAGACGTGTCTCCGGACCGCGAGCCGACCCTAAACGAACAGGGCACGGACGTCCACTTGAACCACCCGCTAACAGCTCACCGACACGTCCATGACTCGCGGCCCGCTCATGGGTAGCATGGAACTGTGTCCCCCCTCCTCCCGTGACGGGGCGACGAGGGTCGAAACTCATGGTCAAAGGCCTCGCGAAATTGGCCGAGTCAGGGTTCGGTCCATAAGGGACGACCCATGATGGCTCGAAACAAGACAACCTGGAGTCTAAGGGCGAGAATAAGACCTTGGACGATGCAATTCACTCCTCCAAGGCCTCGGGGGCTACACCCGCGGGTGCGCTAGCGCGCCCCCACGGAAAGTTCTGCGAAGGGACCTCGAAGCACCCAAAACTTCAGTAAGAACTCTAACCCATGCAGGTCTGACACCCATCACTGCATGGCCTCGGGGGCTACTGTCGGTGCCAATCCTGGGAGAGGCCCTAAGACAACGATCATCACCAACTAAACCGCTGGAACCAATTAACCCGGCGAAAAACAAGTGTGGAAGTCTTGATCCGCTGTCGAGCTCGAGGGTGTCCTGCACCCCTCGAGCGAGGCGGAACTCCGCCTCGCTCGAGGCCCGGAGGCCGCTCTCGATGCCCAACTCCGCCTCGCTCGAGACCCCTCGCTCGAGGGCCCACTAACGGCTCACCTACCCATGGACAAGAGCATTAAATGGCTCCGCACGGCCTGGGGCGAGGAAGTCAAGCAGCGAATCATCAGCCCATCCCCGGTCATCTCCGCCAACCCCTGACACCGCGCGGTCATCCCTGACACCGTGCGGTCATCCCTGACTCCATGCGGTCATCCTCTACGCAGTACAGCGTGATGAACCTGTGTGGCGTCACGAGCCCGGGGGATGTGACAGCCCTGTACTGTCACGCTCCCCTGTTCCACCAACCCCGGTACGGGGACCCCTCGAACGAACAGGGGGAGCCCTCGAACGGGCCCGTGGCCTGACGTACTTGATGATGACGACCCACGCCAGCCCATAAAATCAGGAGCACCAGGAGCGTGCGTCATGTACAGGGAACGTCGTGTCTTGCGCCAGAACGCCATACGCCGGGGAGTCGCCTAATCCGACAACACGAGTCAAGACAAGAGTCACGCCCGCAGTCGCGCCCCGTCGTACGCCGTCACTGTACTAAGTACTGTACTTTTACTATTTGTAACTGCCCCTCTTTGAACTATAAAAGGAGGAGGCAGCCCCGTAGAACAAGGGGGGACCGGCAGACACTCATTCACACACTCACCATTTAGCTCACCAAAGAACACAACTCTCACTCGTTCTAAGGGACCTGGAGGCTCATCCTCCTCTCCCGCCAAGCTTGTAGCCCCCTACTACGAGCACCCCCGGTGCGAGGCAATACAAGTGCGCAAGCACACCCTGCTGGACGTACGATCGGAAGATCGGAACCAGGATAAACCTCGTGTCACCGTATTGCCCTTGCATCAACCATCGAGAGACGGGACACAGCGCATTTTTCTGCAGGTGTTTGGACCCCCGCGCGGTTCCGGCGCCGACAGGATGAGTTGTATTTTTCAATGGCATATAAGGAATTGACTCCAAGAGAAAACCAGCCAATGCACCTGACTCGTAAAGCAAGGGTGATCATGTGACTGGAGATTTAATTGGCACCAAATACTCCGTATGTTGTAATTAGAGTTTAGAATAACAGAAACAAGGGTGAGCCTCCACATGCCAACACCCACATGACAGATCCATCTCAAAATCTCAAAGACCCCAGCCCTTGGACTCGCCAGTTTAACCACGCTAATCATTGCCTCAACGCATCAGTCCCTCTATACGATTCTACCCTTGTCACCACCATGCCCAAAAAAAAAAAAAAAAAAAAAAAAAAAAAAAAAAACTCTAGCATTCCCGACGAGGCATATGCCACCCGGAGTTTGACCGATGCGGCGCTGTTGGTCTGCTGTAACATGCACGCGACATGTGTGATTCCACGGCGGCACGAGCCCCGTGATCGCGCCGCGCAGCGGCGTGCCCAACGCGTAGTCGCGTGGCATGGCTGGAGCGGCGCGCCCCCGGGCGACCCAAACAGACAAGGCACAAGAGTAAAAAGTAGGCCAGCACGGCCGTCTCCGAACGGCACATTTGGCACCGTCCGCGCCAAAAGCTGGCTTGCTTTGCGCGGCCGGATTCGGCACGGAACCCTCTGCAGCTTTGCTTGGCTACTCCGACCCATCCAGGCAACCATTCCAAGGCATCTGAAAGCTGCTTTGGCAGCTACTACAGGCGGATGACGAGGACCGTAGCCGCAGCGCAGGGCAAGTGGCGTGGCGGCGCCGGAGGCGTGACGGAGACGACGAGTCCGCCGCAGCGCCGGCGCCACCCCGCCCCGCCGTGCTCGGCGTGCGACCACGGCGGCCTCCTCCGCGTGCGTCCCAATCCCCAGTTTGGGTCGCGACGACGCGCCGTCGACGCGCAAACCGAAAAGCCTCAACACACGATCTGCTGCTGGTGACATGGACGTCGTGGGGCGTCGCGTCTTTTCTCTCTCGAGGGGATTCATCTTAGGAAGAATTGCGATCCGAGCAAGCGTAACACGCCAAGCGCAAATCTGCCCAAACTCTCAGTGCTGCTGGACCTGGAATTGTTGGGGCCTGGAGGTGGTCACTGTCTACCAACAACAACAAAGGTGAGGGAGGCATCTGAATTTGGGGACCAGGGCAATGTCTACCAGCAACAGCGTCACAACAAACTAAAACGAGTATCAAAATCATATTGGTCAAGTGGAACAAAGGCAAGAGGGCATATCAAATATGCGGCTATGCCGAAGCTGTGGATGTCCCAACAATTCGATCACAAACGAATATGCTCAGGAGTCAGGAGAGCTATTTCTCCAGTTTTGTTCAGGAAAGGAAAAAAAAAGACGTGAATAATAAGCACAGCTAACACCAGACTTCCCAGGACAGTAAGAAGCATTTAGACGATATTTCTCTTTATTGAAAATTCACAGACGAACTTTCTTGCACAGCACAAACACGGGTCTGATTGAGAAAAGTATGTCTGACCAACAGGGAGCATTCTGAAGCTTAGATTCTACCGAGCTTTTCAAAGTTTCTGAACATCAACAGCTGCACAGCCACAGAAACAAGCAATAAGAGCTCCTGTATTTAAAACGTTTTTTTAGAGAAAACAAGGCTGACGATTGACACAAGAAATTATAGATAGCTACTGATACATACACAGCTAAGAGCTATAGCATTGCTTCCATAAACATTGGAGTTTAAGGTCTACTTCAACTAAAAACCACGGCTCAATTTGAATGACAAAGGACGGCAATGTGCCAATGTGTAAACAATTGTCGAAATTCGCTCTTTTCCCCACTTGATCTTGAAGCATTAAACTTTTACATGAACTTGACAAGAATGAATGAATGAAATGTACCTTGAAGCATTACATTTAACTTTTACATGAACTTGACTACAATGAAATGTAACTTGAAGCATTACATTTAACTTTTACATGAACTTGATTACAATGAAATGTAACGAAATGTGGTTCCAAACAAAGATGTTGCAGCCTTACTGCATTTGAAAGGCATTCAATATAAAATCTTGATTATTCTGGCATAGCATAGCCATTTCCATAGCAGCAGAAAAACTAACATAGATTTGCATTCAACAAAAGGACTATTGCTTTCCAACAATTGAGCAAAAGTGTCAGCCTGCATTTATCCACTGGTTCGGTTACATGGAAACAAAGATAAGTTTTCCTTTTCCTTTTTTGGTCATGAGTTCAATCATCTTTACATCCTAGAATCATTCATGCAAATCAAACAACTTCAGGTATGGCAAACATGCTACTCATTGAGTCAACGACCAAATGAACAAGAGAAGGACTTTATTCTAAGATCAACTAAGCATGTCATCCGGCAACACCAAGAAACCACAAACAGACTGAAGAAAATGTTTCGAGCCTCACTCCTTATTCCAACCAACTCACTTATCATCTACAGGTTTCCTGGCCTATGTCCAAGAAGCAGAGGAAGCTCAGTTGATGCATGGCACCAGCATGCATGCATCCACTTGCAATCTCCCCTACCTGCTTACTTACCCTCTCCGTCCTTCGCCTCGCTGATGGCATCTGCAGCGGCATTTCCCACAGCAATCAACCTTTCCTTCTCTTCTGCAACAGTCGCCGGCTTATCTGACTTTTGCGACCCAGTCATCCGGGCAAGCAACACGAAGGACACGCCACCGAGCACGTTGTTCATGCACCGGAGAGCCACAACGGACACCTTGAACACTGGCGCTGGCGCGACCTTGCCGAGGAAGTACTCGACCCCATTCAGGGTCTGGTAACGCAGATTACTGCTGACGCCCATGTGGAGCGCCCAGGTGGCCGCGTTGAGCAGCGTGGGCGGCGGCTTGTTGGGCGTCTCGAACGACGGGTCCATGCGCTTCCGCATCGCGATGAGGCCGTTGGAGAGCGCGGTGCCGGCGAGCCCGGCCGCGAAGCCGACCGCGGCGAAGGTGGCGCCCTTGGACAAGAGCGTGGTGACGCGGGAGCCGAGCGTGTAGGCGCCGGGCTCGAACATGTGGCTGGGGAGCGCGGAGGCGGCGGCGGCGACGCCGGCGGTGGGCGCGAGGAGGTACATGAGGACGAAGTTGAGGATGGATCCGACGACGAGGGTGGAGAAGACGAAGTCGAGCTCGTTGAGGCCGAAGTTTGGGCGGGAGGCCATGTCGCCGAGCACGCAGGCGGTGACACCGACGAGCTCCTCCATGAGCACCTTGAACGGGAACTGCGGGTCCGCGGCGACGCGGGCGGCCCACCCGGCGAGGAACACGCCGAGGATGCCCCCGCGGCTGCCGCTGCCGCCGTCGCCGCCGGAGTCCGCGGCGTCGCCAGATCCGCCGCCGCCGTAGGAGCGCGGGGGCGGGGGCGGGGGCAGCCTGCCTCCCGGGCCGGACGGCGATGGGGATCGGAGGCGGAGGAGCGACGCCGCGGAGGAGGAGGAGGAGAAGCCGGAAAGCGGGGAGAAGGAGAGATTCGCGGTGGGGCCGGCTCGGTGCGGCGCGATGCGCGGGGAGGAGTCGAGGTGGGCCGGGAGGAACTTGGCGGCGGCGAAGGCCGTGGAGGCCATGGCGCGATCTGGTGGGGCGGGCTAGGAGGGGGATCGCGCGCGTCCTCTGCCCCGCGTGCGAGACGGCGGCGGCGGCGGCGCGGGGAAAGGTGGCTAGTGTGACGGCCTCGGATGGGGAAAAGGGTTTTGGTTTGGGGCGAGGGGGGTTGGTGTAGTGAAGTAGTGAAAGGGTGGTTTGGTTTGGTTTGGTGTGGGGGGAGTTGGTGGTGGCCTGGTGGGGACTTGTACCAAGTGCGCCTGCGGGCCCTCCTGCGTGCGCGCGACCACCTGTCCACCTCCACCTACGGCTGCCGCCACATCGCTGCTGGCCTGCTGCTGTTGAAACCTGGCGCTTGGTTGCTGAACAAGTACAGTACGCGAAATTGAGTTCCTCTGTTTTTTTCGAAAATGGCCGGATTTCAACATGGTCATAACTCAGAAGATATGGTTTCGATAATAAAGAAAAAACATGTGAGGGGAGGGGATAGTCGTTTTCCAGTTTTGGCTCCGAGAACAATCGCATGATTAGAAATGATTGAAGGGGATATGTGTTTCGTAGTGAGAGAATCAGAGAAAGCATGGTAGGAGTACCGGTGTGGATTGAGAAACAGAGGAGGTCATGAGATTAACTTATTTACCATTTACCAAGCAGTAATCGGCTGTTCTTGCCACAGACGAGAAAAATGAGAAGCAGAGGAAGGAAACGGAGCCGGAGGAGCTCCGCATGCAGAATCACAGGAACGATGTCTACGGACGTCTGTTCTCCATCTAATAACATGCTTTACAACACTTGACAAACTGCAAACAATGGTGTGTTATGTTTTTATAACGATTGATCTCCCAATGGAGTCCTTCCCGTCAATACGCTGTCAGCAATGAATCAGATTGCATTACAGACTCCAGTGCATATGAACAATATGCATCTTACTGCAGTAGTAATTGGATTCTACTCGTGTAAATTCCTCTTGTGGAAACTGCGACACCAACTCAACCTGGTGGCCAATTCATCTGCCGTCCCCCGAGAAGATGAACGTGGAGGTGATACACAGATTGACCTACGTAACAAAAAACAGAAAAATGAGTCGAACGGACAGCAATGGAGATGGACCTCGTCGAAATCAATGAACATACATCCTTTGGGTCCATCGTTGATGACAATCCTGAAGCCATCCTCAAGGCCTTCCTGTTTTGCTACAATCTTTGCAGCATAAAGAAGACTGCCCAGAACTTCGACGTGCCTTTCTTCTGCCTTAGAACACATGAAAACGCATTGCAGTTGCAGCTGATTATTTTGCCATCAGTATATGCAGTGAATTGCAATTGACAACAACCTGAATCCCTAAATAATTCCATTTGGTAGGGAAAATAAAGAGGTGAATATAAGTACCTTCGACAGCCTAGATAACCCATCTTTAACCTTGGGGATGATTATAATATGTATGGGAGCTTGAGGTGAGATGTCTCTGAATGCAAGGATCTGCAGTAATGAACAAATGAATATGACATGATAATTTTTTTTACTGTAATCACGTGCTATATCAGCACTGCATAAACCCACTTGTTCTGCAGCTCTGCAGTGAGTGTGGCAAATGGAGAATACTAAAATGTTTGACAGTAATTCTTCGATATATGTGCAGTGTTATTTCAGGAACACAAATTGCTGAAGACTTCAGACTTGAGAGCATGGACCCCCTGTGCTTAATGGCACCAGGTGAGACTTAAGTTTCAACAGATTCCTGAACCAGATTGTCAAGGAGGAACCATATGAGGATAAGTGTTTCTTGAGTTGCGTCATGTCAAGGGGGAACATCATCCTTGGCGACATGGCACCAAGGGTGATGGAGGTGTCATGAATTTTTAAGCTGGCAATAGCAGAAAGTTGCTAGCCTAAGATAACTAAGGATTTGACCCCAGAGAGCACAGATAAGATTACCTTTTGGTCCTCATAAACCACCTGAGATGAGATCTCCTTCCTGATAATTTTGTCAAAACTGCAAAAATTAGAGAACTGATTAATTATCTGAATGGAGAACATACGGCACATGCATATGTGATGGGGACAACTCTTTATTCAGAAAAGAGAAAAATGAGACTTAAAATTCAGCAAATGTTGGCTTTGGCATATCCCAGCATCAAATGTGCCTAATATTTGATTATCTGTTTCTATTGTTTGTCCATATACTCAGATACTCCTACATCTTGCAGATCACCAAAAATTTGAGTAGCTGACTGGGTGTGCTACACAAAGGTTGTCAGAGGAAGATTTCTGCATGTTTCCCGGCCACAGGTTCCGTGCATCCGAATGGACAAACAAATGTTGCCAGAGCAACCATAGATTCTCAGGAGCTCAATGAACATTCCCCACCTGTTGAGGACACGGGTTTTGTGCTCCTGAATGTGGTGGTTGCAATATGCAATGGAACCCTTGCAAAGAAGGACCTTAGGTAGGTATTAAAATGTTGCCATCTGAATGACAACAGTACAACACGGACAAACGGTTTTCCCATATATCAGCCTAAATTCACCCAAACGAGTGATAATAAGCAAAACTTGGATCATACAGGAACATCGACGTCCCCTACAAAACCCATCGAATGGATTTCGGTGGGATAGAATAGGATTCTGACCATAGCAACCATCGCTCGAGCTGGTATTCAGAGGGCAGACGGTTCCGCTCTGAAATACAACTATCCCTACCATGCTACAGTACGACCCAGAATCCAGGATTCGGCTCCCGCGTGCTAGAAGGAAGCAAAACTACAGCCGGCTCAGACGAGCCTTCTGTCATATTCATCCAAATTAAATTGACAGTATATAGGATTGGGAGCAGCGGTTGAGAGATGCTGACATGGTGGGGCCGTCGACGGGCTCGGCGGCGAGCGCGGCATCCTTCTCGCCGGCCATGCTGGCCGGACTGTTGAGCCGAGAGGAGGATAGGTGAGACGCGATGACCGCGAGGCGGTCGCCGCTTGCCGTCGCCAGAGGAACTTGGTCGCCGCTGCTCCGGCTCATCCCCTCCAATTTCCCTGTCGCCCTCGCCGCTCGCTGCTCCGCACTCGGAAGAAGTTGAACACTTGGCCGGTCGACCCCCACCACCCCCACGCTGTCCCAGAACAACTAATGTTTACGCTTTCTGAGAAGCAAAGCGTACTTTCGTACAGAGGCACTGAGGCAGTCAGACCGTGAGGCGCGTTTAGCGAAGTGGCGGCTGCGACCTGCGAGACGACATGTGGCGCGTTTACAGTGAACGTAATTAGATTTATTGGATTCCTCTCGCGAATTAGCCTCTATTTGTCTAATTAGTTTATTATTAGTTCATGTTTAATCCTTTTAATTAACATTCGAAGATTCTTTCTTTAGAACGTGCATAACACGTTTTTCATTAAGCGGAATAGAGTTTTACAACGAAGCCACTTTGAGAGGCCCTCAAAGCGCAAGAACACAACACCAAAACAAAAACTAAAGCTAAACAAAAGACCCAAACGACCTGATCAACCCACAATAGAAAGAGAAAGAGGAGCGGCCATCCTAACCCACATAACATGTCAACCTAAATAAGACTAAACTTCAAAGCCTGCCGAAGAGATACCACACCGCCAAGATCGCCAAAGGTCCTCAAGCAACGATATTGGTGGCAAAGCATCCACCAATCACAAAGACATGGTGGCCAAGCATCCGCCCGAGAGCAGCAGAGGTGGCCAAGCATCCACCAAACGACGGCAAAGAAACCGCCTGCGAAGAGATGGGCGACAACCCGCCAACAGACGACGACCAAAGGTGGCAAAGTATCCATTGAACAAAGCAGCAGCAGTGGCAAAGACATCCACCGGACAACCAGGGCATGGCGGCCAAGCATCCGCCCGACGCGACAAAGGTGGCAAAGCATCCACCAAACGACGGCAAAGCAACCGTGAGCATAGCGAGAGGCGGCAACGCACCCGCCAACGGACGACGACCTAGGCATCGGAAGATTCGATTTGACACCTGATAAACTTTAGTCCGTGTATCTTCGATTTGACACCTGATAAACTTTAGTCCGTGTATCCAAACACCACCAATGTGTCATTATGTCTTTTGTGTAACTGTATCATCTGATTTGCCGATTAGATTGTATGAATAAGCAGGTATACATCTAATCACAATTAAACCAACGGCGGACAAGGTTCAATCAATTGATAATGCGAGGTTGACAGTCTGCAGTTGATTTGTTATCTCAACCTGCGCTTGGGACAATTCACACTTTGTGCTGACAAAATAGACGCATCAACAATAATTTTTTGGAGGAGAACGTATCAACATCTTGATCTCACTGTAAACGACACTTCACCAGCAGATAAGGCAACAACAGTTACAGATCGAAACAGCATGATGGAGGCTCCAGAACATGATGCAGTAGATGTATAGGCTTAACTGCAAGTCCACAAGTAAGCAGAAAAAAAAAAAATCTCCGAGTAGATAATATTGTACACAGGGGTTAAGGACCAAGGGCTCAATGGCACATACATCAATTGATTCTCTGTGCCCACATTCAGAAAAGACGAGCATTTCAACAATTAAGCGATATAGTTAAGCCATTCTCCTAGAGGATGCATCAATAATTTGACTCGTACGTTGTTACCATCGCCTGATAAAGGGGGATGGAAGAACAATGGGCACAAGAGTCTTTAAGTAATTTAACTAAAGTCACAAGAAAAAAGTTTCATACTGCTCATAGTTATATGTATCCATCTGGCACAATGCAAGTTTCGCAAGCACAGAATCACACACATGGAAGAGCAGGGGTTAAGTCACCATGTAAATAAAGCTACAACCACCTAAAATGTATCCTGCAGATTTAGATTTACATACTAGGGCTAGTAGCAAGGCCTCGGAAGAGAGATGGCGTGCTCAGACAGCACATGCTAGGCTCCTGCTAATCTAGAGAGCAAACCATCGAGCTAGGATATGCCAAAAACTCCCAAGCTAGCAAATGATTCTAAGCCAGAGGCAAAAACTTACAAGCCACAGCACTTAGAGAACTACTACAAAACTAGATATTCTGGACATAATCAGAAAGATGCCGATCCTGTTCTCCTGAGTTGATATTTGGGTTCAGGCAGAGGCGCAGAGAAAAGGATCTTCTCCAACTCCTGACAATAACATAAAACAGGGAATACGAGTCAATGAATTGAATATGAGAACCTATTGCGGAACCGTATTGAATTGAATAAAATAAGCAAAAAATAAGACCAACAAATTGTTTGCAAGTATCTAAGCTTTAGCATCCATGGCAGAGTGTCAATGTTGTGTCAAAAAAAAATTGCCACATAAAAAAATAGATTGTGAGAATACAATATCATAAAATTGTTTCAACCTGCATAATTTCTGAGAAAGATAAATTTACTACAGCATGTAAGATGAATTATTTAGCAATGAAATAGCCATCTAATGCCTTCAGCATCAGATAGAAGACTAATATATGCGGCCAAAAAAAACAAAATCGCCTCCCCAAGAACTAAGTTTCAGCTGTGAATCAGTGAGTTGGGGTTAAAGTACAGCTGAATGTTGCCAAAAACGCATGGGTAAGGCTATTGAGTAACATACTAATTGAATGGGTGGTGGTACAAAACATAAAGTTACCAATATCAACGTTACAAAGTAGCAACCAAGACCAAGGTATCAATTCTGAATTTGCAGTTACATATCACCAATCAATGGTAGCATATATAAAGATAAGAACGGTAGTTCTAACTTATAATAATGTTACTAGTACTGTAATACATTTGTGTAAGTGAAGTCTGAACCCATAATATAAAGCATAATTCAAACCTGCACAGTTTCAATAATATTTAACACATGAAACATCATCAAGTTACACTAAAACTAAACTAGGACTTTTGAGTCATCCAGAAAAACTTCAGAAGATAGTTTCCGCAACCAAACGATAATAACAATATTAATTAGTAATAACATATGTCTATAGAGTTGCAGTATTGTTCCACTCTGCAATGTTAGAATTAGATATAGAGTGTTTTGATCCAACCCCGTCTAATGCAGGACAAACCATCAGAATGTTGTTGTACATTCAAATCCCCATAAGAAAGTGAAATGGCTCTCTGGAATTATAAAATAAACATGTCTATCTATTTTTTGGCACGTAATTCACCATAGCATAATGTAACTTAACAATGTCAGTTGGACTTTGGAATCTAAGGTAAATAAAGATGACCCCAAATAATCAGCTACAGTTACAAATAAGAATTAGTCCTCAGTACTTGCATCTACTTCAATAAATACTTTTAGGGGACAAAAAGCACAAATCTTATAATTAGATCAAACAACACATGCTGTACTGATCTTAGTTCATATACCTATGTAAGCACGGTTTATCTTCACTTATGGGAACAAAAAAAAGTATACAATTATAGAGCAAATGGGAGTTATGAACTGAGGTGGGGTTCACTGATGTTTAGAAAAATGCAGGTCTTAAAAGTGGCTTCACAACGTGAACATTAGACGCATATGTTAGTAAGAGTAATCACATTTATTTCCTGACACCTGTTCAGAAACTGAAAGTGTGGATAAAAGAGGGAAACTAATTGGTAATTGCACATCTGCACAAGCCAAACATGGAGAAAGAAAACAACACTTGTTGGCAAAAAGCGGATGACACAGTACCTTTTGCCTCTTTAGCCTCTCATTCTCCTCTTCTAATATAGATACCTTGTTTTCCAGTTCATTAGTGTAGGCCTGTTGCAAATATAGTGTAAGTAATACTCCGGCTTAAGAAGAACAGCAAGTCATCATGTCTAACATTTTCTACTCACTGATCACAAGAAAAACAAGCTTAAGAAATTAACATCCATGGACACTGATCTATATCTAGAGAATTGCTAAGCAAAAGAATGTCAAACATAGAAAGGTAGCAGACATATGTTGCAACCTGCTTCCTAGCCCTTGAACGAGCAGCTGACTCCCTATTCTTTATCATCCTCTTTTGCCTTCTCTCCATCAACTTATCCGCCACATCTCCTGGGGCACCGCGCTTCCTACTAGGTATCGGGGAATCAGAAAGCGCACCCATCATTGGCGAAGTAATGTGTCCATCAGAGTATGATTCCAGAATAGCACCCGGCCCAACATTCAGTGGCTGAAGGGCTAACTGACTTGGCATATAAGCACCTGGCACAGTGTGTTGCCCGTGCCGATGGGGCTCGATAGCTGTAATCTGCTGCTGATAGTGGTCTAACCACTGCGATCCCGCTGTCAAACCGACAGCCCTAGCACTACCAATCTGCTCCACATCACCTACATCGTTCAAGTCCTTCAGATATCCTTGGGTGACGACCCCAGCTTTCACTAAGAAATCCTCAAGTGTCATCTCCCCAAGCGTCGGCTGCCGCTCCCGTCTCCTCCGACCACCCTCTGCGACATTTCTCTTCGGTGCATCCTGGATGCCCTTCCACACCTCATCCACAGTCTTCTTGCTGAGCTCAGGCGGCATGGAGATGCTCCCCTGTCGCAAGAGGCCCGAAGTCTGCTCATAGTGGCTGGTAGTGCCACTGCCACCATCATGGTCAAGGCCATCAGGAAAGACGCTCTTAAGCAACTCATCAAGGTTCATGCTGTGCAGGGGTTCCCCCAAATGGCTCTCTACCTCATCAAGAGTGAGGCTATACAGAGACCCTTGTCTTCCCAGGTTCTGCATCTGCCCGCGTTGCGCTGTGCCGGCACCGCCACTGCCGCCCCCGCCTCCCCCAGCCTGTGATGCCATTGTCTGACTTCCCATGAACCAACAGATTTCAGGAACAAAACGCTATCCGGTCTCCGTTTTACTGACACTCAGTTCAAGCAAAGACAAATCACGCGTCTACGGCTGGCAGATCACAACCTGCAGATCCACAATACAGGGGGAGCCATCAGGCAGCTGCCAGGGAACCCGACACGGATAGTAAAACTGAGAAGGGGGCAAGATTACCACGAATCCATTTAGGGATAGGATAGGGGGAAAAGAGGCGCTTACCTACACGTGAGACGCGCAACCCTCGCCGGCGCCGGACTTGGCGAAGACACCGCCTCTCAGCTCGCCACGACCGTCGACGACTGCCCTGGCGTCGGTCTGGGGCAGCTTCGAGCGGAACAGGAGTGGGTCAGACACCTGGTGACCGGAACGTGGCCGACAGAGACCTAGCCGGGTGCGCGGGTGCAAAAATTTCTCCTTTTTACTTCGCAGGGAGGCGCCGCCGACTAGCATCCGCCATTGAGGTGGAGGTGGAAGGGGAGGAGGTGGCCATGTGGTGGGTGCGCGACGAAACCATGGGAGAGGATTTGGGGCTCGGGAGAGGGATCTTGTTTGGAGTTAAGTAGTCGTGGTACTACTAAAACTAAGGCTTGAAACTGGTGTGAGGGTAATTAAGAACTGGAGCGTGGGTCCCACTCAGCGGAATGAAAAAAAGGAATGGAAACGAGGGTCACGCTTGTCTTCGCATAGCTGGAAAGAGGAGGGCAGGACTGCAGGAGGCCTCCTACACGGCTAGATGCAGAAGTGTTTTTCAGTGTGCACCCGTGTCCACTCTTATCCCTTTTGTTTAACGTTTCTGACTACGGCTGTAAATTTTGACCGATTGTATATTAACAGAATAAATATGGGCCACGTATTTTTTTCTATGCTACCAAGCGTACAATGAGATAATTATTTTTTAAATTAAGGGAAAAAATCCAGCCTTTCTATATACGGTGGATATAATACATCCAAAAGTTATAACAGGCAAAGAAAACACAAGAAATAAAATTCTAAGACAAAGAAAATTAATTGGAAGACTAAGCTTTATTTTTTTCGTCCATGACTTTGAACAGTGGCGAATCTACAGGGGAGCTGGGGGGGCTCCAGCCCCCCCTACTGCCTAAAACCCCATAGAGCCCCCCACAGCCCCTTCTAAAATTTTGGAGGCCATTGATGAAGGAAAGGGGGAGCAAGGAAGAAGAAGGTCACCAGCCCCCCCCCCCCCCCTCCCTTCCATTCCTGGCTTCGCCCCTGACTTTGAAGACAACAATGTCTAATGTTTTCACCTAGAAGATCACTGACATTACAACAAACACTCTGATGGAGAAAAACGACACCGTCGTTGCTGACACTGACACGACATTGAATGAAAATTTCGCTCGTAGCTCCTGTATAACCACTTCATCACCAAACCTGCCGAGCAGCCCTGTGTAGCGGAGCCGACACCACCAGGGGCCACGCAAAGAATATAACACTCATACTACATAAGCATATAGGAGTACAAGCTAACAAGCGTATATTGGTGGTCAGAGCTTAATTAACTCATAAGCAGGTTTCCTTATTGTGCGAGTGATAGCCAGATCCATAGACTGCTCAGCTGGTTTTAGCACGAAGGACCTGCAAATAGTGCCTGACGAGCTGTCTTTTGCAAAGGTGTGACTAATCGTGTCTATGGTCTATGGATTTGAGTACAGTGACTTTATACAAAATGATAGATTTTCTATGAATATGTGTAGAGGTCAATTTTGCCTTTAAGTGCAAGTGCACCTGAGTTTTTTTTTATCTTGCATGAATTAATATGGGACAATCTTGAACATCAACTTTTGTGGCAATATGCATCTGCGGATGACCTACGTATGCGCCAAGTTTCAAAGTTTTTTTAAAAAAAATTAGAATACGTATTTAAATTTTCACGATTTCAGCATCTATGCTATTTCCATCGAACATGCACCATGAAATGAAATGAAGATAAAAGATTTTGTAAATTGAAAATAGGCTAAGATCTTGATAATTGGATAAATGCATTTCTATGTGCATGGGTTAAAGAGGCAGCATAATCTAATCAGCACTGCCGTGGTGATACCAACTTGTTACTTTAACCTTTCAAGCCCTTTTCGGCATAAACTGTGAATAAGACGGTTTGGAAGTTATAAAAAAAAGACGGTTTGGAAGTTCTGTTTTAGATCCCTCGGCAACCGGGACCCAATTTTCCAATGGTCGGCAATCTGGAGCATCTCTTAGGTATATTCGGCTTACCCCCCACTGTGTTTTTTTAGGAATACCGTACGGATATATATTAAGCTGGGCTCCGTACATCTATAGCTTAATTTGCAGTGATCTAAAAAAGGAGCGAAAATCATTAGAGAGTTTAAATTAGAACTTGAATATAAGTTAATATTTTTGTTTGATATCTTTCTCTGAGCTGCTGATCGATCGGTACTAACATGGTATGTGGATGGAACTTTCTCGTGGGAAATGACGAGACTTGGCAAAGCCGGCAAGCGAGCTGTGAGCATTTTTTTTTAATCTTGTGTCATGTGTCCCATTAGCAATAAAGAACAGCGTAGCGATAGAGTGACAGTGATATACTCTGATGTACAATATTCGCGTTGGAAGAAAAAGGAAACGCAATAAGATAAATTAAAGCGAGGGTGCCTAGTGATGGAATGATGGCGGCCATCTAAACAAAAACTATAATTCCAACAAGGCGCCAAGTGCCTTGCTCCTGCTTGATGACTTCACTGGCCGCGCTCTTCTGCAGACGCCTGCTGTTTGTCTGATTGCCTCCCTTCCTCTTAAGACATCTCGCAGGGCATATGCTCAGCACAGTAGAAGGTTAACAAGGAACTAGGAAGCACGTTGAGCGAAGCAAAACCAAATGCAAAAGGGCTTAATGCCGGCTTGGTCATCTTGAATTCTAGCCGATTAAATATGTAGTATATTCCACGGCTCTTATTAACATTTTCGGCCGGCAATGCATCATTTCGTAGACCAACCAACCAAATTGGAGTGGCTGACTTTAAGAGGCTTAGAGCATTATTAAACAAGGTGGCCGGTGATGGCATATCATCGAGTGCTAGTAAGACCATTTGGATTAGAGAATGGAATGGGGCAAGCAACGCACGCACGTATGGCCGGCCCTGCCTCCTAATGCGAGGCTGTGACTGCAAGTGAGGCATCATCGCGTCCCATTGCCTCCTATAGACATGTAGACCTATACTAAGATTGGACGGTCATAAAGGTTTAAGGAAACAATGGCATGATGGCCGGCCCGGCCGGCGCCCCTGGCTCGAACGAGAGAATTCCTCGGCCACTCGAGCAGAGGAAGAGGAGGCAGGCAGAATGATTGCCCGGGCGTCGCGTCGCTCACCCGGGGTGCGCTTCCACCGTTGGTGCCTCCGCTTCGCTTTAGGTGCCGCCGTGGGGGCGGCGTGTAGTGGGCATGGGGAGACGCGAGAGTAGAGTAGAGGTTTGAGTTGATCGCTCACCCTGCCCGTGACGTGGGGAGGAGGCCGAGTTGACAACCCACAGCAACCGCGTCCACGGTCCACCACCGCGGCCGGGACGGACGGAGCAGAGGCCTCCGCACTCGGCGGCTCCGGCACTCGCCAAGTGTCGGCCCTGCACGGATCGACCGGGCGGCTACAGGAGAGTACCGGATGAATCGTCCAAGTGGAGGGATATTTTTTTTTTACGATTTTTCAAAAATAAATTGCTGGCTCAAAATTTATCAGATCTGGACTTATATCGCCGGTTGAAACGGCTATCGCCGTTTGATCCGGCGAAAAGGGCCTCCCCTGGCGATGGTGGGCCCTTTCGCCGTTTCAAACGGCTATAGCCCTTTGAACTGGCTATCGCCGTTTGGAACGGCGAAAGGTGCCCCCCGCCGTGGCAACCGCTTTCGCCGGGGGGGTTGCGGCTATAGCCAGTTCAAACGGCTATAGCCGTTTGAACTGGCTATATTTGTTTAAAAGTTTTTTTTATATTTGTTTAAAAGTTTTTTCATGAAAAAGGTGAATAATTTAATTTATGTTGATTAATAGTTGATATATTTTTTCCGCTCGATTTGGTTCCATAATATGAATTGACGTAGTTTTTGACGCATAAATATTTTTCGGTTATATTTGCTACCGTTTAAATTTTCTACCGTTTAATGTCGTAGATTTGTTTATGATACTTTGTACGTTTCCGGTTAACCATTTTTACCGTAACGCAATAGTTAAATATTGAGTTTTATGTATGGGATTTTTTTATATGTAAAGAGAACGATTTAACTAGTAGAACAAATAACATTTTTTGAAACATTAGAATTGCATAACCCGGCTTGAATGCATAGATGCATTTTAGCGAAATGAAATGATCAGGAGGTAAAGGTGTCGAGCACCTCCTCTGATCTAAACATCTACTACTAGGTTCAATGGCATGTGTACCACATTGATAACGGTATCATGTGCTACTGCTAGTCCTAACATGCCTTTGGGTAATTTAAATCGCCGGGTGTGAAGCCTATGCTTCACTGGGTACAACGGGGATATTTTCCCTTCCTAATGGCTTCAGGGCCAGCTGCTTTTGCACGACGTGCCCTCTCTCTCTTTCTCTCCCTTTCAGCTTCACGTTCCTGTGCCTCTTGACGCTCGACCTCCTCGAACCTCTTGCGGATCTCCTCTTGGTCCTTCTTGCGCTTCTTTTCCTGCTCCTCCTCGTGCATCATTCGTTGCCACCTTGCTCTTGCCGAGGCTGCTTCATGCTCAACATGAGCCTTGTCCTCATCGGACTGCTCTGTATCTAGCCACTGCAAGAAATCACAGAGAGGTGGGGGAGTCTTTAACTCCCCAAAGTAAGAATACGAAACATGAAATGGTTAGAAAAACATGGTAGGGTTAGTGAATACCTTGGCTCTCATGCTTGCAGACACCTTGGGTGGATCATACTCGAAGTTGTCACACATGAAAAATCTCATGCCGTAGTAGTCACCCAAGATTTTTGACTGCACAAGCTTGCATAGGTCACCACAGAAGCACATTGACACATGCACCCCTTGTGGAACGGCAACTCTCACCTTCCTCCACTTGAGGAGCTCTGGATCTGAACAAGCCATGGTTTGTAACTGAGACACTGCACAAGTTCAATAGCAATGGCATGCCATATATAGTGAATGATTGGGTTGGTCCATAGACCGAGTCCATGATGTTTTGGATGTGTGGTACATAAAAAGAGATCGAATCCAATGCAAGCGGATAAGTTCGCCACGCCGTCTTCAGTGCATGCTCTGCGCGAGACACTGTATCACAGAAAAAGCGGCATTGGATGCCTTGCTTCCCCACAGTGGATGCCCTAGCCTTGGATGCTATGGTAAAGCAGAGTAGTCTGAAAAGCGACACTGGATTCCCCACATTGGATGCCCTGGCCTGGGATGGTACGGTTAATAAAAGAAGTCTGATAAATAGTAGAGTCTTTGGATACAAAGGTACATGACTTCATTAAATTAAAACGAATTTGGAATACATGACAAAGAAAGTCACGGTGCATGTAGCAATGTTGCATACACTACGGTACATTTCAATGCAACATGCTTGCGCCATTGACCTTCAAACTACACAAGTGGCAGTGGCACGTGCGACACATGTATGATGTGCCGACCTAATCCTAACATGCCTTAGGTAATTAAACGGAATAATTACGACAACTCCATTGAACGGTCCTAGTAATCTCCCCACATAGCAAACTGTGTTGCACCTTCTCCATAATATCCTCCCATCGGCGGCGGAGGAGGGGGCGAAGGCGGCGGTGGCGGCGACGCAGGCTTCTTTTGGTGACAGGGGCAGCTGCAATATGGGTCATTGCACGGCGCCTCCTGTGACACAGCTTCATTGTTGTTGTATTCCTCTTCTTCATAGTGCTGAACTTTGGTTTCCAGATCTTGGATTTTGTTCTGCAGATATTCGATGAACTCATGATGGGGAAGAAGAGGAGGAGGATCGACCCACCTAGCTGTGGCGGAACCGTCCAATTTAAACTGGCTCAAGTGCGCCGAATCACTGTCGCAACAGTAATTTCCACTAACGCACTTCAAACAGTTTAAATCCGGCAATCCGTCGAGTGTCCCTAGGACGACTCGAATCATCCACCTTTGAATCTTAGCCATACATCAGGATCACTTTCGAGAAGGGAAAGTATTAACAAGCATTACCTTTTTACATAAATAGATCGAGGTGCGAATTATTACAAACTGTAGTTTGAAACAAACTTAAGTGCATGTCAAGCCTTGCTAGAGAGTTTAAAACAAACAAGCCAAGGGAGTCTAGTACAACCTAATTATATAACTAGGACAAACACTAGAACATCAGAGACCCATGGATGTTCTAGTTCTTCGGGGCTTCCTCCTCGCCTCCCTGCTGCGGTGCCTCTGAAAACAACAAGAAGGATTGTCTGAGTACAAAGGTACTCAGCAAGACTGACCCGACTAAACAAAATAAACGACCGACCCTCAAGGAGTATGAAAGCTTTTAGTGGACTGGCTGACTTTACTCTTTTTGCGGAAATGCTTACTAAAGGTGGATCCTTATATTTTTCATGTTTTATTTAAAATTTAGTTCTTAGGTATAGCATCTAGATTGCAAAGTATTTTTCATACAAGTGGTAACTAGATCAATCAGCATATTGAATTCATAAAAACTTTACATTCAACTTGTTTCTTCTACGATGCTTAACAGTGATCAAATGCATTCATAACCAAGAATTGTGGCGATCCGGACCGATTTACATCCTGCAGGAGAGACCTAGTTCCCAGCCACGCGCAGCTGATCGGGCTGCACGCAACAATCCTTTCGACTGGCCATACTCAAAGACTGGAAATATAATTACCCGAACCCGGGAACGCACCCCCACATGAGGCCCCACGTCTGGCCTGACCACCATGTGAGTTTCAGGCTACGCCCCCGCCCTTCTCCGACTCAACAAGCACAGGTAAAATATATTTCCCCTCAAAGAGTTAACCAACCTACCGGGCTTGCTGGTTCCCTATCCCAGTAAGTTACCAGGTAAGATCACTTGATCAGCGGTTAAAACAACGAACGGGCCTTAGCAATATTAAAGAGCAAACAGAACTATAGAATCGACTTTCCTCGATTCCTTCCAATCTTCTGTCCGCATTTCAAAACAGGCCTTTATTCCTTGATTAAACATTTAATTGATCCAAATTACCTTAGGTAGAGGAGTAACGAAAAGTTACTCGCTAGGATAACCATTCTAAGCATGACTAAGCATGGAGTATTACTAATTAATTAAACAGATGGTAAAGATGTCCTTAATATCAAGGGTGAATTGTGCATAAAAGTAGGTTTCAATCACTCCTAGACTTAATGCACAACATATAACAAGATTTGGACACGAGATAAATAATTTAAAACTAGCAGGTATAAATGCACCGGGGCTTGCCTGAAGTCACAAAAAAGTTAGGCTCTTCGACGACTTCTTCGGTTTCAGGGGCAATCACGATCACTTCCTCGGACGGCTGCTGCTCCTCAGATAATTCCACGTATTCCACTTCAGAAGTTTCAATTTCTACGATATGCAAGACAGAGGTTAGTGTATGCAAAATTTTTGAAAAACAAAGCATACAACTTATCTTCATGATAAAGTTGCAAGCCAACACTAACTACCCCTTTTAAAAGATTAACCCACATTTTTCTCCTAATTAAACTAGCCCTAAATCATTTTTAATTTGTTTTAAAAAGGATCATTTAAAGAATTTCTAACTCTAAAAGAGATAAATAAATAATAAAAACCTATTTATTATTATTTTCTAATTGAGAAATCATTATTCAGAATTATTAAACATTTTGGAAATAATTAAGTATTTATTTAAATACCTTAAAGAGGGTAAATAAATAAATACCTAATTTATTTTATAATTTGACCTAGGGTTTAAGAATTTTAATGCATAAAGGAAAATAAAACAAACCTAACAAAATTGGTCTCACTATTTTTGGACATTTCTACAAATTACTATGAATTTTTGAGTGAAAACCGAAATTTAAATCTAATTCTAAAAACTAATTGGACATTTTACCCATAACCCCTAGCCTTCTCTGTCTTCTTCCCCGAGGTCCCTGGCGCCCAGACAAAAGGCCGAGCGGCCTTGACCGTGGCCAGCCGGCTTTGACCGGCGGCCGACCGGCCGGCGGTGGTTCTCCGGCCTCGACACGACCCGGAATCGGTCCCCCTACGCGAGGCGCATCTATTGGTGGTGGCAGTTTGGGCAGCGGAGCGGCGGCGCACTGCGGTGGCGGCCGACCTAGGGTTAGGCGGCGGCGCGGCGCTACTCCGACTCAACGGCGGCGAGAACTTCGACAAGAACATGCCCAACAGATTCGCCTCACCCTAGAACACCTAGTGCTTCTCTCGGTTTGTCTCCCCAGTGTCCAGAACCTTGAATTCCATGGCGGCGGCCATGAACTCGGCGGCATGAGCGGCGGCGCGGCTGTGCCGGCCGTTCCAGCTATGTTTTGATCCAACCAACACCTCCTAAAGCATCACCTTGACTTACTCAACTCACATCTAGCCTCTAATTTTGATCAAAACCACTGCAACATGGACTTCCACGGAAGGGTGCTTACCAAGAACAGAGTATTCACTGTGTCGCGAAACTTTGGTTTGTGAGGGCTCGGTGATGAACAACTTTGAACGGGATTTGGCTCAGGTGATAGAGGACGTCGGGGCGAAGGTTTGAGCGGAGGGATTTGGGCGATGGTGGCCGAACGACGACGAACTTCGCCGGCGACCGAAAGGACCGGGAAGAGGTGAAAAATGGCGGGAGGGAGAAGTGGATGACGATGGCACCGTATTTATTCAAAAACTTACCGCCATCCACCGTGCCACCTCATGCTTGCTCCCACGACGCTGTCCTCAAGTGGTGCCGACGCGTGGCACGACTGAAACCGTCTCTGCTCGCCGGCGGCAAGCAGGCAGGCAGCTCCCGTCGGCCTGCTGTCCGTTCTTCCCTTCCCTTTTCTTTCCAAATTGCCCATTTTGATATCAAAATTTCTCAAACTTTGCAATGTAAACTCCCTTCAAAACTTTAATCAAACTTGGAGAGAAACTATAGGGCTTGAACTTTGATATAAATTGCTTGGCCAAAATTTCTATCAATCTCTCAAATTTGATCTCTGAACATTGGGAAAAATTCGAATCCCCTCTGTCTGTCAGTTCATCACTTTTTCAGAGATTCCAGTGAAGTTCATCCAAAAGTAGAGACTCCAAATAAATAGCAAACTTTGTTTGATCCCAGCAAGATTTGGCATGATGAGAGTAGATATAACCAAAATTCCATTTTACATCTTAGACATGTATGGTCCTTACACAAAAACTCATGAAATTCATCTCTAAACATTGATCTAACTGCTGCTCGAGTTCACTCTTCCAGACTTAGAAATTTTTCAGAGTTATCATTGGAAAGTCTGAATTTATTTCATTTAGCTCACTTGGAGCTCAACTTTAACATGGTAAACTTCCTAATTAAACTCAAACCCAAGCACTTATCCACTCTCTGGACATCCAAGATTCTTCTAAGCATGATCACTTCAAAGTTTTATACACAAAATCTTTCCAAAATCGAGCCCCAAGTTGAAGGTTTTTCAGCTGTTCCAGACTTAGAATTCTTTTCTCAAGCTGACAGCCGAAACTTAATACTTACCCAAGTTGATTAGCTCAAAAGAAATACTTAACAGCCAAATTTAGTTGTGATATCCTTCTCACAACAAGTTCAAACCATCAGCTGCCACTTTCACTTTGGGTCATAGGACTGTATATAAAGAAAATCCAAAGTTTCATGCTATCAAACTTACCCACTTTTCACTGTTTTCAGACTTAACCATTTTCCTGTTTTCAAATGGGGAATAGTGACCTTAATCTTTTTCTTTCCACATTTAATTGAGGCACTTGAGAAGGAAATTTTTGCTACCACTTAGATCCAACAGGTTCCACTAACTTTGAATTGTTAATCCAAATTTTTGTTTGAAATTTTTCAAACTTCCTCTTCTCTTTTTGACTTTTGGTCAAATTTCATGCAAAAGTTGACTTTGCTCCATAGATCACAATGAATTCTAAATTTCTTCACAACTGATAAGTATTATACTTAGGACGTAAACATCAGGGATGTTACACTAACGAACCCACAGTTTTCTTCGGCTTCAGAAGCCTAAATCAAATAACTCGAGTAAGATGGTGAAACTAAGACAAGCATAATTAACTGAGGATTATTAGTAACATTTACCCATGCTCTTGGGCATTTGAAGAAACGACGACCTCCATTCAGATCGGAGGTATTCATCTGCACTAAGCAATCTTCACCATGCATGCATTTTGGCCAGTCTTCTTTGCTCTTAGTGTATCCTCTAAGAGGCTTATCCTTTGTGAAATCATGCTTGCTTTGAACTGGAAACTCATACAATGGTTCCCCAAAGTAATCAGGACCAAGAGACCCGACATCGTCCCACACAATGGGAGGTCCCTTCCTTCCCCCCTTTGCACTCCCGAAGCTCAAACCCTTGCCACTACCTGACCCTCTAGACATTGTTGCTGAGCTGAATGATCTTGTTTCTTGCAATGGGAGGACCCTTTGTGTGTACATATAGGCTGGCGAAGGAAACTTGGTCGTTGCCCATACTGTGGTGACACAAATGCACCTGAAAAGCCTACGTCCATAGGACTGAAAAGCCTATTACGAAGAGCACTGAAAAGCCTAGGACTAAGAAAAGTGAAATGCCTGTTGCGGCACATGCATGACACGGTCTGAGCAAGAAGTAATTGCATAGTCTGAGCACGTCATAATTGAAATCGAGATTGATGATCTGAAAAGCCTAGATAGATGCCTGAAAAGGCTACTCGCATGCATACTGCCAAGGCTAGTTGATATTGTGTAGACTTTTCAGAAAGTGTGTACGGTTTTCAGTGAAATGTCATATCAAAGGCAATGATGTCAATGCTTTTCAGTGATCCATTGTATCATAGGATGCGTAGGCTTTTCAGTGATCCATCAGTTCACCATCTACTACATGACATAGTGTGAGCAGGGCATAAATGACATAGTCTGGTCGCGTCATAAATCACATAGTTAATAGTCTACTACATGCATCACATAGTACGAGTAAGACATAAAACACATAGTCTGAGCACAACATAAAACACATACATAGATAAGAAGGTACTAAATGCGCCCTCGCTTGTGACGCTGTGCACCCCTCGCACGACGCTCTGCCGCCTGCGCCGCTCGGGTGTGGTGCTGTGAATACGTGAGCGGGTCTGGTGCTGCAACCTGGCGTGTGGGACGTCGCGCCTCATCTGCAACCGGTGTCTGGACGTCCTCCTGTGAGCCCTGTGTGGGAAACAGCGGCGCACCACCAAGCTGCAAAGTGCCGATCTCGTCCGGGTAAGGGTTCGTGCTGAAAAAGGATCCTACCCACGGTCCATCTGGCTGACTGCCATCTTCCGCAGTCTGCACGTCTTCCTCGATCCCTCCGTACCCTGTGTATCCTAAACAATAATAAGATAATAGACAATTAGTTTTATGCAAGTAATAAAATTGCATGATTAAATTTTTTAATACGTACCGAAGTCGTGAAACAGCGGACCACCAGAAGAGGGCCCTGTAGCACCAGGGTTGGGTGGGGCGAACCGTGGTACTATGTTGCAAAAATAAAGATAATTCAATATGAAACCATTTCATACATGCAGAAGTAAATAAACAAAATTTTAGTGTGCATACCAGCCGGCCGTGGAGTGTACATGGGAGGGCGTGCTGGTGTAGCAGAAGACGACCCGGGGTACTCCGGTCGTGCAGGTGTAGCAGAAGACGACCCGGGGTACTGTGGTCGTGCAACTGTACCAGAAGACGACCCGGGGTACTGTGCCCGTGTGGGTAAAGCAGAAGTAGAACCAGGGTGCTGTGCCCGTGTGGGTAAAGCAGAAGTCGAACCAGGGTGCTGTGCCCGTGGTGGGAGGTAGACGTCTGCGTGTCCACCTCGACAAGTGATGGCCCGTCTGAACCTGACACAGTACTCCTTGATCTTCTTATATGCAGCCCCGTGGTCCTGCGGCGCCATGTACATGTACCTCTGCAAGTCCTGGTCCACCTCGGCCTCGACCAACGCTAGAGCCTCGGTCTACCAAAAACATAGTTATCAAGGTTATGATTTAATATAAAATCATATGAAATGAATGATAACATGATTAAATTTGACAAACATACCGCGATGGCGAAGTTCTGGTCCCTCGAAACAGGGTACGTGTCAGTAACTCTGGCTGGCGCTCCGTGAGGGTCCTGTGGAACAACGACCACCCGTGACCGTGTCCTGGGTAAGTACCACGCCAGATAGGCCGCGAAAGCCTCATCCGAGTGTGGCCGCTCCTCGACCACCACGTCGTCAAGGGCCTGGGCCCACTGCTGAGCAAAGGGTAGTACCCTTGGAGCCCACAGCATGGCTCGAGACTGACCCTGACGGGTCCAGCTGAAGAAATCATATTGCATTAGAATTTGGAAGTTGGTTATGGAAAAAAATTAACGCATCGGTAGATGTCAAGTACCTGTGCACGCTCTGGGGCACGGTGTGAGTAACCGGCAGCGGGGACTCCTGGTACCTGTTGAACTGTCGAAGTACTCTGTGGACCGCGTACTCCTCGACGTGAATGTCGTACACCAGTGGCTTCCTCGTCATCCAAAAGGCCTGGTCGCGAAAGCACAAAGACGACAGCCCTTGAGGGGCTCGATCACTGATGTCTGCAGCGCTGTAAGGGGTCCACCTCACGTCAGCGTCAACAAGAGCGTCAAACATGCCGACAAAGTCTGGGTACGACTTCTTCGTCTGAACTCCCACCCACGAAGGCTGAAAAAAATATTAAAATTTGTAAATAATTAAAACCAAAATAATGCAGCAACATTTTCGTGTGTTGTCGTACCTTTCTGAGGCACCACATGGACCCCATGGTCGGCCTGTCTCTGGGGTCGTGCTCCGGAGGAAGGGGCTCGTAGGGGCCCACGTCAATGCGTGGACGACCGATCGAGAAGCGCTCGTACGACCAAAGCTGAAGAAGCAACGGGCAGCCAAGAAAGATGGGCTCCAAGGAGGCCACCTTATAGCAACCCGCGCAAAGACCCCTGTACGTGGCCGCCAGCACAGCACTACCCCAGCTAAACTGGGGTACGTCCTCCAGTGGAGCCTCCGCGATCGCTCTGGCGTAGGGTATGAGTGTCTTCGGCGCCGAGGTCCCGTGGGACGAGCAGAACAAGACCCAGCCGAATAACCACAGCAGGTAGGCCTCTAGGTGCCTAGCCACTGTAGCCTCGTCTGCATCAGCTCTCAAGTAATCCGCCTGCACAATGAAAAGAGTTATTATCGATATGCATCAATTATTCTGTCAATGCAAATGAAACAGAGAAAACGCAACACTCACACTAAACTGCATGAGCCACTTCTTTGTGGGCCCATGTGTGTTGCTGAAGGTGCGGTACGGAGGCGCGTGATCGATCCGGTGAACGTCGGCAAAGCGGCCCAACAACTCGTCCCGCCACCCTGGTCCGACGTCCAGGGCCGCGACGGGGTCGCCATCACACGGCAGACCCAAAAGGAGGGAAACGTCCTGTAGTGTAGGTGCCATCTCACCGACTGGTAGGTGGAACGTGTGAGTCTCTGGGCGCCACCGGTCCAGCAAAGCTGCTAGGAGAGACATGTCGAAGTGGAAACGTGTCGCCTTGTCCCCTCCCCTGACCTCTGCATCCATCATGTCACCCTCGACCAACCTCGCCATGGGTAAAAGGCCCGCAGCTCTTAACCTGCAGAAATAGATACAAATTTAGATTAGTGCTACAAAAGGAGATACAAAATCGATATTAATTCTAAATAAGATTATATCGTTACAAAGTTAACCATACATACGTACCTCGGAAGCCAACGGTCGTCAAGGGGCATCGTCGACAACGGCACTCGTGCGCGAAACGTGTGCTGGGGCAAACCACGCACGGCAGACATGAACGACCGGTGCTTCGCGTCAATCACCCTGTCCAGCAACTCCGGAGTCTCGTAGGGCTGCGGAGGCCCTTCGGCCATAGCTGAAAGAATTGAAATCTTTGTCAATACGAAAGTGGTCGCAGCTTAATAAATTAAATTAAACAATAAGGTAAATGAAACAATTATAAATACAACAACATTTTAATAGTCCACATTAACCATATGATGTTCAATGCACACGAATTACATATTCCAAACTAGATGAATTACATAATACATACTACATGAATTACGTTGTCCAAAGTGCACAAATTACATAGTCCGAAATAGACAAATGACCTGGTTCAAAGTACACAAATTACATAGTTTATAAATAAATACTATATTATTCAGTGGTCACAGGAGACCATCATTGTTAGCACGACCACGGCGGCCACGAGCACGTGAAGTGGAAACTGGAGCGACGGTAGATGGCCCCGCTTGGCTTGTTCCCCTGGCATACGTCATTGCTGGACAATTCTTGTAGCTGTGACCAGTTTCATGGCACTTGGAGCAGAGGCGCACTTCTGCACCAGCTTCAGATTGATCCATGTTGTTTCGAATCCGTCTGTTCTTCCGTCTGCCAACTCCTTGGAACATTTCTGGATCAGGATCAGGAATGTAAAGTGCGTGCTCTCCAGGATTAGAAATGAAGTTTCCTAGGATACGATACCCATAAACCTCATTCTTCCAAGTGGCCCAAATTGTTTCTTTGAAATAATAGTTGGACACAAACATACGAGGCTGAAGCCCTCCCGCCTCAAGACATGCAGCAATGACATGGGTGCAGGGACGATGATGCAGCTTTGGCTTGTGGCAGGAACAAACACATCCAAGATTTGTAATAATGCATTCTTGTGCGTGTCTCTCCCGCCGCCCTCCCAATCGACCTTTGTCCCTGCAGAGGACCTCAAATCGTCGTTCAGCGGCACCGTTGGCGGTCACACGGTGTCTACGAGCCTTTTTCATTGCCATTTCCATGTACTCAGTCATTTTGTATCCATACACCTTCTGGTTGTCAGACATTGATTTGTTTGCCACTGTAAAACGGTCCCTGAAATACTTGATTGTCCGATATAAGAAGAACTCCACAATTCCAACTAGGGGGAGTCCCCTTACACCCCGGAGCACCCAATTATACACCTCAGCAAAGTTTGTAGTCATTATGCCATATCGAGCACCACCCTCGTCAAACAATAAAGCCCATTTCTCTTTGGGCTCATGCTCAATCCACTGAGAGAATGTCTTAATGGCCCGACCGGGTTTGCGCACGACGTGTGGACCATCAAGGCCAACGTCATCAAGCGAAACGGGATGTTGGTCCTCACTATTAACCGGTCTCTTTGCAAGCTCTTCTGCTTGTTTCTTTGTAAGTTCATCAAGTTTCTTCCAAATAAGGTTGAATTTTCTCTCTTGATTCTGGATGCATAGCCGCTTAAATAGTTTCATCAGGGTCTTGTTTTTGAATTGGCTATGAAAGTTGGCACCCATATGCCTCATACACCACCTACTCTTCAAGTCAGGCCACTGCACAGCCCTCTCACGTTCAATGCTGCCATTCTGCATGTCCTCGACTGCTTGTAAAATGCCTTTGTGGCGGTCATGAATAACACAGACATTCGGTACATCCTTAACAATCATCTGCTTCACTCTCTCAAGAAACCAATACCAGCTATCGCCTGACTCTTTCTCCACAAAGGCGATCGCCAACGGCAAAACCTGATTGTTACCATCGGACCCAATAGCAGTCAAGATGGTTCCTTTGTACCTACCAGTCAAAAATGTGCCATCAATACAAATGACTGGTCGGCAATGCTGAAAAGCCTCAATGCAAGCACCCAAGGCTAGGAATGAACGCTGCAACACCTGCTTGCCTGGTTTCTCAGCACAGGGATAGGTTTTCAAGTCATAGTAACTGCCTTGATTTCTCAAACATATGTTGTGCAGCAAGGCTGGAAGATTGTTATACGACGCTTCATACGTCCCCCATTTCATCTCCATTGCCTTCTGCTTTGCTCTATACGCTTTGTTGTAGCTGATTTTGTAATGAAATTTTTCTTCCACGGCACAAATAATTGATTTTGGCTCAAAGCTGGGATTGTCGACGATCTGAGCATACATGAATTGAGCCACAAAATCTGCTGTAAGGTTGCGGTGATGTGGGTTTAACTCCTCAAGTTGGCATTCATGCTCCACCAATTTCGACACCTCCCAGTAATCAGTCCACTTGCCTTTAAATGCATGAACTCTAAAAGGGCAGTTGCTTTGCACGCAACACACATCATATACCTTTGGGCTGCTCTTCACCACTCGGAACTGTCTTTGCAAAGATAGTGTAGACCACCGCTTTATGGCTTCCTTAACTTCATCCCCACTTGCATACATTGCACCGACAGAAACCTCATTCTCTCTGTACTCCCAATCCACCGCTTCACCTTCATTGACAGTTAGAGCTGAATACTCATAGCTTGCCCAATTGCGTGGCACAGGATAGCAATCCTCCTCATCTGAAGTGTCTCCCTCCATGCCATCAAACTGCTCTTGCCCCTCCCTCTCAACCTGCTCAACTAACTCAGGGATGTGTTCCCCCTCATCAGCCTCGCCGGTTGGTTCATGGGGTGCGTCTTCAACATCTACCTCCTCGTGTTCTCCATCTACCTCCTCTTGTTCAGTATCTTCTTGGGCAGGATCGGCTGTAATTGCATTGTCGTCATCTTGATGCTGACTGCTAGACCCAATCTTCTGATAAACTTGAACAAACAAGACTAGTGGTAAGCCACGCTCGGTAGCTATATTGACATACTCTCTCCAGTTTTGGGTTCCAACAAGGGGCATCAACTCCCAAAACAGGGGTGTGTCCATTCGAAACCTTACTACAGCCATGACTGACAGCTCAAATTGCTCCCTGTCAAGTCCAAATGCCTTGAATAGCCAGTTGCAAACTGAGGTCCAGTTCCTCTCTCTTGCTCGAACTACTTGTTTGGTGAATGACTTAAATTCAGACAAGTCTACCCCTTCAGGACCATACCTAACCTCCCCAGGCCCATAAAACACTTGAAAAAATAAACTCTCTGACATGCCTGCCATGATACGTAAGAGCACTAATAATTGTGAGTAACTACTTTTTCATTTCAACTATAAATGTCACTAAAAAAATTGAGTGACCACTGACTACGAAAATATTTTTTATACCTCATATGTTAAGAACTAAATAACAAATGTAATGTAAAAGTCAGGGCTAACTATTTTTTCTATGACAAATAACTAGCATTTCTATAAAAAAATAAAATTACTAATTAGTTTTTCTATAAAATAGTTATATCTAAAAATTACTGAGATAGCTAGTAGCGGTTGACATCTAATAACAAAAAAAACCGTTCACATTTATTCGAATCACATAGTTCATATAAAAAAACTATACTACTCATTTTTCTATATTACAAATCCGAACTAACAATATTACTACCTACCATGCAAACCTAAAAATATAATACCACTAGTTCTAACTAGCATCTACATATAGGTATAAAAAATTAAATTTACTAAGCAAAAGCAGTCTAGATCTAGTAACTAAACTTTTCTATGACCAAGTTCATATCTAATAAAAATAAACTAAACAATCTTGTAACTAAACTTTTCGATGACCTAGTTCATATCTAAAAGCTAGCATCTACAACTATCTATCTAAAAACATAAATGAAATTGACTGCAAGGTAAATAAAATTTTACCTGATGCGAAGTGTAGATCTGGCAGAGCTTCGCTGCCCTCTCCTTCCCTTCCCTTCCCTTCCCTCTCCTCTCCTCTCCTCTCCTCTCCTCTGGTGGGCGCGCGGAAGACTGAGACTGAGAGAGCTCGCTCTCTCAGCCGCGCGCGGGGGATTAAAAAGGGCGGGGGCCTTTCGCCGGCCGAAACGGCGAGGCATGGGGCCTTTCGCCGACCGTTACGGCGAAAGGACCTTTCGCCGGATGGGGCGGCGAAAGGGCCGTGGGCCCCTGGCGCCGACAGCCTATCGCCGGATGGGCCGGCGGTTTTTCTTTTGACCGCGGTGAAAGGTGTTTGACCGCACCGACGGTCCTTATCGCCGTATGGGACGGCGAAAGCCATCCCTATCGCCGTTTCAGCCGGCGATAGCCGTCCCATCTGGCGATATAAGACCAGATCTGATAAATTTTGAGCCAGCAATTTATTTTTGAAAAATCGTAAAAAAAAAATATAAAAATAAAAAAATTCGAGCGTGAGGACGCAACGCGGCGGCAGGGGAGTTCGGCGTACGCAGGCAGGCCGGCGCGTGTTCTCCATGGCTGACTAGCGCAAGTAGTGTGATCTCGGGCCGGGCGTGCGTGGCCACCTTCCGCGCGCGACGCTGCGGCCCAGCTCTCTGAGAAGTGGCCTGTACAGTGCTGCCAGAGCACAGTTTTGGGCTCCTCCTGCACATTTGTTTCGCGAAGAACATGTGATCTGGGAGGAGAAACAAGACAAAGCACAGCACAGCAGAGGCCATCGATCTCCCATTCGACGTGTGGGGCTGCAACAATCAAATCTAATCATTTTGACTTTTTTTAGCTCATAGATTTTGTTATGAATCTAGACATAGCGTTTATCTAGATGCATAACAAAGATGATGAACCTAAAAAAGTCAAAACGACTGATAATTTGAAACGAATGTAGTACTTTTAAATACAAACATACACATATCTCTTAAGTATTAGAGGAAAAAAATATTGTGGTAAATAAATGACTTTGTGTATTGGGCTTGGTTTAACAACACGACATGTTTCTGGCCACTACGATGAGGACTTTGTTTTTCCTACAATTTGGACCCTGGCAATGGGTACTGGAAAAATACGCATAACAGGTACCTGCTGATTAAATCCATGTAGAACCGTGATAGTCAACCAATCTACCTGCTGGTGAAAATTGACTCATCCTGAACCTGAAAGCCACCCAAACAAATCTGGGCAAGGGACACGTGGTGAGCTCTTGGCCTTTACATCGGTTGGTATATTGGCAATGAATAGTGTGCCGCATGCTGGACAATTGTACCATGGTACACACTCGTGCCTTCTGTCAACATTACGTACGCACACGCACGGGTGCACGTGTCTGCTTGCGAAGCAGAGGCTTCGCTGCCCCCTGAAGTCAGAACGGCGAAGCCACTGTGGAGCACGCAAGAACAGAACTCGCAGCGTGCTAGACTGCCAGCGAGCGAGCCCCCCGTTCTTTCGCAGCGGAGCCCCATCCACGCCCGGATTTCGCAGCACGTCCCCTCCACGGCTCCACATTCAGCTGCTAGACTTCTTTGCGTCCCTGCAGGATACCCCAACTTCTCCAAGCCCTTGACTGCAAAACGCTCACCTACCATTGCCGTGGCCTAGGGGCCAAGTGTCACCGCGCCGGCGCACACATAAACCCACGCAGGCGATGTGGCTGCCACCAAGCCCTGCTCCCAAAACCTCTCCGGCTTCCTCCTGTCATCCCTCCCCTCTACCCGCAGCGCTCAGCCGCTGACCGTTGGGCCCAGCTTGGGGTATTTTATTTCACTACGACTAACCACGGTTACCGCTGGTTTTTACAATTTTACCGACTCACCAAGCTCTCAGTGAAACCTACCATGGTTAATTCCTCCTCCCAAAAAAAGAAGTGGTGTGTGTGATGAGCCATTTCCTCCTCCATATAGGCAGGCAGGCTCACTCACCTGCTCTGCCCGGCCGTGGCCCTGATCTTCTTCCCATTAGTAGTAAGCATCCAGCCACCACTCTGCAAAGTCTGCAGTCAGCACGCTTGCTGTTTACCTCCAGCGCCAAGCCGTTCAACTCAAAGGCAGGCAAGTTAAAGGGAGCGATCACGGGCCAAGAAAAGAAAGCGAAGCCGCGGCCGGCCGGCGCCCGTCGGGGCTAAACCCTGGGCCACCCGCCAGCCATGACGAGGCCGCATTGCGCGGCCACCCCTCTTTCCCCTTCGTCCCGGGGCGCCTCCTCTTCCCTCTCCTGCGTCTCCTCCTCCGCGTCCTCCTCCTCGGGCTCCTGCTACCTGCCGGCGCCGTGGCCACCCAAGCGCGGCGGCAAGAAGAGGTGGAGCGACCGCAGGAGGGCCAAGAACGGCGCCGCCGGTGCCGTGCCGAGGAGGAACAGCTCCATCTACAGGGGCGTCACCAGGTGCGTGATCGGCCAATGCAAAGGCTTCATCTTTCTCTTCGTCGCCGGGGTGGTTCGGTTCTGCGATTGTGATTTCTGAGCGGGAGACGCGTCGCCGTGTTCGATCGTTGGTGTGCAGGCACCGGGGCACGGGGAAGTTCGAGGCGCACCTGTGGGACGGTCATGTCCGGAATCCGACCAAGAGCAAGAAGGGCAGGCAAGGTGGTGGAGTCTTTATTTATCCAGCTGAAGAACATATGGGATTTTTTTTGTTTATTCTCTAGTCTCTCTCCATTTTTTTTTATCATCTGATTCCTCACACGTTGTAGCAAAATGCACTGACAGTATTTTCTGTTTCTTCTGATTTTGGGTGTTGGGTTTGTGCTTGGCGGCCTCGGCATTCGTGTGATATGTGGATGTTTCATGTAATCATGTCTGATGATGGTCTGCTCGCTGCCAATAGTTTATCTTGGTGAGTCAAGTTCCTCTCAGCTCTCACATCCAGAAAAAGTTCACAACTTTCCCATGCTATTATTCACAAATTATTTGGTATGATTGCGAATGAACACTTGAACAGCATTGTGCTGTTCGGATTGATTTCCATTTTCAAGTCTGCAACTGCTTTCTCCCTTCTTTTTTTTCCAACACAAGACAGATCGAGTTTGGGGGAAGAAAAAAACTAGATTTGGGTAAAGTTGAAAGGACTGCATTTTTGCTTCATCC
>WEIB01000531.1:0-33568 GCA_015476505.1 Urochloa ruziziensis
GAAGGGAACCCGCCGCAAGGGCTCTTCGGGCTCCGCACCTTCTTCTCCAAGAAGGTGTACTGATCCTCCGGCAAGGCCAGGGTTACGGCATTGCCGTTGTACATACAGATTCGAGCTCTCGGCAGATGAGAGGGATGAATGAGAGAGATGGAGGAGAGGGGAAGAGGAAGAAGATGAGGGCAATTTGGTCCAAATATTTTGTGAAACATGTTGAAGGGGTAAGTAATGGCATATTTCAAACAAAGAGTGAATTGTAATGGCACGGTTTCGAATAGACGATTTTTAGTGGCATATCTCCAATCCGTGAAATTTGTAATGGCATGGATCCAAAAAACCCTTGTATTTACATCCATGGATTGCCGCTTCATCTCTGGAAGAAAAAAGTGGTTGACCCAATATTACACTCATACTGTGCTATGGAAGAAGTTATGGATCACACATAGAGTAGAAAGGATTTATAACCGTATGCATGTTTGGGCTGGAGTCAACAAAGAATAGCAATTCCAAGAAGAATTCGTTTGAAGGTGGTCAGAAAAAAATGCTTCTAACAATCTAGAAAACTAGGCGATACCCCGCGCGTTGCAGCGGGATTTTCTTAACTAAAATTTTAAGTTAAAATTTATAAATAAATGTATCTTATTCTTTTTTAAAGCAATAATTTAGTGAAATGTAATACAATAATAGTATGAATTCCAGGCAAGGTTTAGTGTCAATCTGTTGATATACCGTGGTAAAGAAGAGGACAAGACATTGTAATTAATGTCGATCTCCCGGAAAGTAACGAAGAAGAGGCTCTTCATTACTGGACTCTTGATCCGTCGGTTAGCAAAGAGAGGGGAGGCGATGACATGGCTTTACGAGGATTGAGAGAAATCCTTTAGTAGGGACCGTCTATATAGTTATAGAAAATTGGCATCAAGATATCAAGACAGTTGATGTTTATGATCTAATCATAGAAGGAGCTGGATTTCTCTGTGATCTAACAACAAACTGCTCCTGCAACCTTGAAGGCGTCAACAACAGATATGCGCATACATACCCAGACAATGACTAATGTTTTTTAATAGATTTTTCAGACAGCCAGGATCTTATGTTGGAACTTACAAATGGAGTTCTTGCCACTTCTTCCATTGTTGCTTATGATCAGAAAGAAATGCAAGATATAGTTTCAAGTTACCTTGATTCCAATGTCAAGGTTCATAAAATCAACAAAGAAACAGATTATCATATTGCCATCACATCAGTCCATTGCTGTTGGTGTTAAAGAAATCCTTCTCGACATCAAAGAATTCAACTTGCCATCGGTAAATTTCAGTCTTCATCAGTGGACTAGCAACAACATGTCAGTTCCAGAGATTTTGCATGTCAAGATTGCCATTGAGGACCGGTGGATGGTCGTTTCCTGATGTGATGAGTGATTGACAACGTGGTGTGGATTGACGTTTGCCTTGGCTCAAGTATTGCAGGTGTAGAATGCGGCTTGGTTGCATTGGTGTAGGTGAAGAACAGACGCGAAAGGTCTTAGCCATGGCGGCCTCCAAGGAGTGGAGAGACAAGTAGGCTTGGTTCGAGGGACCCGGTGGCCAGATGGATCAAGTGCGGTTCACATGGTGGCAAGAACGAGCAAGGGAACGTGGTTCCGGTGCGAGGTAGCGGCTCACGACCGAAGCTCGTACGCGGACATGAAGCCGGTGCAAGGTAGCAGCTCACAACCGAAGCTTGCACGCAGGGTTTGGTGGTTTGGCCAAAAGACCATCAGGTGGACGATTTCCCTTGGTTTGGGCTTCAAAACCAAAGCCGAGGACTCGGCGTGGCGAAAGCGGGCCGCGGGCTGCTCACCCAGCCTGGGCCGGTTTAACCCCCCCCCCCCCCCGGGCAGGCCCGTGAGGCGTCGAGGAGCTTCGATCCGGAGGACACGTGACGTGATTGTAAGGGTTGCGCCGGAGGAAAGCAAGCTTGCAGTGGAAGGTATCCCAGCCGGAAATATCTTCGATTCAAATGTCAAATTTGCCCTGAGGGGTATGCAGCACTTAGGGGTAGTTGAGTCATTAGAGCACCACCACTTGGACTATAAATAGGCCCCCTAGGGGTTGGTGGCTGCTATCTATCTCTCTAGTTTATTTTCCCTTACACTTGAACTATTATCCTTTAGGTTTTCCTTTCTAGTTTTCCATAGGCTAGCTAAGTGCTTCATCGGTGAAATCTTCAAGAGGGTAGGATGTGGGAGGATAGCTAGCCTCTTTGTAAAGAAGTTGACCTCGTGATGTATGGAAGATTTGGCTTTCTTTCATCTCTACTCGTGTGATTTCTTTGTTCATCCCGTGGCTCTTTTTGGTCCATTTGCTAATTTTCGATTCCTTGTGTTTGAGGCCATTTCTTTGTGGGATTGCTTGGGGGATTCACATATGAGCTCGTGGAGACTCTTGTTCTGGTGATTTGCCCCCACAAAACGCAAAGAATCGCTTCGGATTTGGGGATTTTTGGATGAACTCGAGATGGAGATGTTCTTCGTGGGATTTGAGATTCCGGGAGTCCTAGTGAGTTAGAGGCCGAGATTTTTTGAGCATACCGTCTACTTAAGGTGTACATAATCTCCCCAAAGTTTTGACTCAAGAGCTCAAGCCGTTTGGGAGATCAGGTAATTCGATTTTGGGTGTTGACTTTCGGAGCCCGTGCTCCCAGGCCAGGCCGGTTTTAAACCGCCCCCCAGGCGGTCTAACCTCCCCCAGGGAGGTTTAACCGCCCCTGGCTGGGAAGAGGAGTTTTGGTTTCGTTTTGGTTCGATTTCAATTCAATTTGCTCGATTTGTTTTCCGCTGCTGTGATCGTGTTCCTAGGGTCAGTAGCTTCTCAGTAGCTACGTGATCTTGGCAAGATCGTGTTGCGAGGATTTGGAGTTGAATTGGGAGGAAAGCCGGATTCGTTGAGAAGAAATTTTTATCGGCTCCCATTCACTCCTCCCCTCTCTGGTCGCCTAATCGGTCCTTCATCCATTATTGTAACCGAGATACCAGCTCATCTATACGCAGATGCAGTTGTTCGTTTCATTCTCAGTCCTTGTTGAATAGTAAAACAGTTGAGATGTTGTGGTTGTCCTTTCCTTATTCGGCAACAGATCTATGTCGTCCTATAGGAAGACCAAAAATTTTTGGTCTTTTTTTTTCTAAAATGGAACTCCAACCGAAAGCTTTCCAAGAAGTTGAAGCCCCAACAGGCGGATTGGCTCGAATTACCTAGCGAACAAATGATAATGATGTATATATTCATATCCTCATATATCAACAGAAATTTTACGGTGCTTCATACCACTCTCTATACTAGTGTTCAAAAAGAACCAGTATATAAGGATGTGACGGTCCAAATTAATTATATACCACCAGAACCTCACCTGTGGTATAAGGTGGTATAAATAGGGTGACATAGTGGTATAGAGGTATTATAGAAAATATTGTGAATGGCATTATTGTAATATGTTTGGAGCATTGTCATTCTTTTTTTATTTGTAAGAGCGATATGTCATTTACATATGCACTTCGCTATAACGTTCATGTCATCCGGATTTGGTTCACTCGCTCCCATGCCCCGCCCTGCTGACTCTCGCCGTCGTCACGGCCCGAGCCCACGTCTGGCCATCCGAGTCGGCGGCAAGAGACAGACGCACTAGTTCACTACGACGGTGAATAGATTTTGGCCATGTGGGAACAGGTGGTCCTGATTTGGTTATCTTTCTGGTTTTGCGTCGGTTCCTGTCCCGTGCGCTCGGTTGGTTAGTTGATGGCAAAACTTTGTTGTGTAACAAAAGAGACAAAACTTGGTTAATGAATATTACCTAGCACAATGGTTTCGTTTGTTAGTTGGTTACCGCTGACGGCATGGGTTCGATCCCGTAGTTTATCATTTTTATTTGGTTTGCTAAGTTGGTTCGATTTGTATATAAATAAATAAACTAGTAACATTGGAACAAGCAAACTTGACTAACCTAATGGTTTGATTGTTTATTGGTACTAGCAAAAGGGCACGTGTTTTAAAAAAATTACTAAATTAGAAATGTAGTCAACATGAACTTTTTATATTAATCTAGAGCGTTCAATCATCATAAAATCTGACGTTGTAGGCATTATAAGAGTAAGATGTAAAATTAGTGGTTGCGGCTCCCGTCGCGGGATTGGGTGGCGACAACTTCGGGGATGGGATGGCTGGCGATCCGCGGCGCGGCCGGTGATCTATGTGATGGTGCTCGGCGGCGGCCAGTGACAGGACGGGGTGGTAATTTCAAATCTTTGAGTACTTATTTGAAAGTACTACAGAGTCTACTCGGCAAGAAGAGTAGTGATTTCAAATCTTTGAGTACTTATTTGAAAGTACTACAGAGTCTACTCCATAATAAGAGTAGTGTTTTCAAAATCTCTGAGTACTTATTTGAAAGTACTACAGAGTCTACTCCATAATAAGAGTAATGATTTCAAAATCTATGAGTACTTATTTGAAAGTACTACAGAGTCTACTCCACAAGGCGAGTAGTAACTTCAAATCTCTGAGTACTTATTTGAAAGTACTACAGAGTCTACTCCACAAGGCGAGTACTGATTTCAAATCTCTGAGTACTTATTTGAAAGTACTCTAGAGTCTACTCCACAGTATGAGTAGTGATCTTCAAATACCAGTTATCAAGTGCTTTGAAGTATAACTCGCCAAATGAGTACAACTTGCCGGGGGCTTTCTGAATACACTGCAAGAGTGGTTTGGATGAATTTTCGGGCGCCTCATGATCAATGGAATTCATCAATGGAGTACTGCAAGGACTCTTCTCGATATGGAAATTAGTCGTATGACTTGTAAACTACTCGGATTGCCTTGAAAAGCACTCTCCGAGTAGTAACTGGTTAGGATTCTACTCGAAACCAACCTTGTAACCCTGCCCGCCGTGAATATAAGGGACACATGGATTCTCTCCAGACAGAGTCATACCAGGCGTGAAGAACAAGAGTAGAGTACTGCAAGGACTCTTCTCGATATGGAAATTAGTCGTATGACTTGTAAACTACTCGGATTGCCTTGAAAAGCACTCTCCGAGTAGTAATTGGTTAGGATTCTACTCGAAACCAACCTTGTAACCCTGTCCGCCGTGAATATAAGGGACACATGGATTCTCTCCAGACAGAGTCGTACCAGGCGTGAAGAACAAGAGTAGAGTACTGTAAGGACTCTTCTCGATATGAAAGTTAGTCGTATGACTTGTAAACTACTCGGATTGCCTTGAAAAGCACTCTCCGAGTAGTAATTGGTTAGGATTCTGCCCGCCGTGAATATAAGGCTGGGCAGGGACCCTCTCAAGAGGAACCGAAGTCATGAATGTTTTTTGTGGAAAGGTGTAATTTCATGCAAGGAGCTAATTCAAAGGAAACTTTGCTGGCCTTGTAAAAGGAAACTTTGCTGGCCGTGTATTTCATGCAAGGAGTACATTGATAGGAAACTTTGCTGGCCGTGTAAAAGGAAACGTAGCTGGCCGTGTAAAATTGCACATTTCAAGAACAAGATGAAGATTCAAGATTCTGTGGATCCTCAACCACTCCATATAATATTTTGAAGACTACTGATTTAATCAGAATAAACGGGGCTTAAGCACCTCATGGCCTCGTGACAACCAAGACCTGTCCAAGACTGATCAAGAACTCGAAAAAGCACTCGATTGGCTTACTCGAACATTGAAAGTATATATGTCCTCTCCAGACAGAGTCGTACCAGGCGTGAAGAACAAGAGTAGAGTACTGCAAGGACTCTTCTCGATATGGAAATTAGTCGTATGACTTGTAAACTACTCGGATTGTCTTGAAAAGTACTCTCCGAGCAGTAATTGGTTAGGATTCTACTCGAAACCAACCTTGTAATCCTGCCTAGAGTACTGCAAGGACTCTTCTCGATATGGAAATTAGTCGTATGACTTGTAAACTACTCGGATTGCCTTGAAAAGCACTCGGATTGCCTTTAGATCGCATATTAAAATTATTCAATAGCATCTCATATTAAAAATTATATATTCATACATCGAAAGCTTGGGCCTCCGGCGGAAACAGAAGGAAAATATTGACGATACATGTATCCATGAGCAACTCGGCACCGCAGCTAGCTTTTTGATGACGGGGAGGCCGAGAAGGTTGCTCTCCTCGTCGCCGGTGTCGTGGAGCAACGACGCCACGCACTCGACGGCACCCGGACACCGTCACAACGCGGAGCACGTTCCGCTTCTACCTGGCGAGCTTGGACACGACGAGCGTCGTGGCCACCCTTGCGCCGCGCTCGACGCCGACGCCTTTGCAAAGAAATCAGTAGTCTTGAATAGATGATGAGAATGAAGGGAGAGATTGTGTGCTTTGAGAATAAGGAGGGGCGCCTTATATAGGGGGCAGGAGGGCTAAGGAGATGAACCTGGACGCCCACGACTATGGTAAGTAATCGATATGATGTATTGTGGCTGTTATGGAAATAAAGTTTATGGAAAGAACGATTTCGGTTCGAAATCACCTAACAAATTGCATCTATGGCGCGGTAAATCACCTAACAATTCCATCTATGGCACGGTGGGTGCAGGGGGCGGGTAGATTGGGCGGTGGTGAGTGAAATTTTTCGGTTTTCCTGAAATAATGCTGCCTAAACTAATCCTCATGCGTTGGATCGGCCACGGACGCCCAGATGGCCTTCATTTGAATTGGTTGATGCCCAAACATTTTACGTGGGTTTAGACGGGTTCCTTACAAGTGGGGACGCTGTGAGGGGTACGGGAGGTTTTAGAAAAGAAGTTTTTTACCAATTGTTTTGGATCCTTATAGTATAGACTAAGTAGGATATCACGTGCCTAAAAAAGAAAATAGAATAAAAAATCTGATTTAAAAAGAAACAAACTTAAAACTATTCCATTTGGGTTAAATTCTCACAAATAATAATGCACATTAAAATTATTTAACAGCATTACACATTAAAAAAAATATATTCAGACATCAAAAGTTTTGGGCCTCCGACGAAAAGAGAAAGAAATTTGTAAAATCAAATCATCCACGATACAAATGACCATGATTGGGTCAACCACATTCGATGAATTGATGCTGCACCATGATGAGTGTTCAATGTCATTTGCTGAAATAAATTCTTGGATTAAAAAGAGTGTTAAACACACATGGAATATATGGAGGACTCAAGAAGTTGATTGGGGACCTTATTCAACTATTTCGCACGTCCTCACCAGGCCATCACGTCACTTTTGGCCCAGGGAAAGAAAGAGATTAAATCCAACATGTTTTGCAAAGGTTGGATTCAAACTGTAGAAAAGGGTCAACTTGCGACGGCCGCCACGATTTCATCCGGACTCTGTTTGGGGCGTTCAAGTACTTGATGGAAAGCTTATGAAGTCTAATTTCATATGGATTCAGACCCATGTCCATATCTGTCCCGAGGCGGCCGCAATCGTCAAATCATTGACCGAAGGTTTTTCTGTCCAGGTGCCACGCCACCTTATTTTGGTCCACGGGCCGTGTATCAAGTTGGTTCCATTAGGGATGCGTCCTAGGGGTGGAGCACGACCCCAACACCCCTATGGTTGGCCTCACCCTATCATATACCCCTAGCCGCCGCCAAAAAACACTTGAGTTTTGTTTTACATCTAACTTTAGCTACACTGAACACGCACAAATACGTGTTGTCCTCGTGTGATTCGGAACTCCACCTTCGAATGATATTAAGATTGCTCGCCTCTTTTTCTTGTTCGTTCTTCGATTACGTATAGGAAACGGTCTTCGTGATTAGGCTGATCTTGCTTCAACAGGGTCGGTAACCACAGGGAGTTGGTTCAACGATTGCATTGGCGCTTCGAGTTCGCTCGTCGTAGTCAGATCGTGAGGGTCTACTTCCACCAAGTCGAAATTATCCCAACTCACCGAAAGATCGGCCGCTTCAGCTCTATCAGGCCACTCCTATGGTAGGCAATTAAGTTTTAAAAGAAAGTAGACATCCGATTGCGTAGATGTCATTCCTTTTTCTGAAAGGAAACATTAACCCTTGATTGGCGGACTTTATGGTAAGCAATCAAGTTTTAAAAAAGGAGATACCCGATTGCATAGATGTCATTCCTTTTTTCTGAAAGGAAACCTCGACCATTGATTGACGGATTTTATGGTAAGCAATCGGGTGTGCGTACAATGGGTGGGTAAAGAAAGACGCGGTGAGAAAAAAAGGGGTGGGGGGGAGGCGTCGGGGGGATTTCAACAAGGGAGGACAACCAAATGGGTCTCCCCCTGTGGTCGTCTAGTTTCGGCTCTCATGTGGGTCCTTTGTGAGGGTTAAAGGAGGTGTTTTGTTGGTGACGGTTTCAATTTGCTCATCCTTTAAAATATATATAATATAGATTGGAGAGGGCACGCGTTCGATCCTGTGAAGTATATCATAATTTTGACACAGTTTTTATTCTTTTTTATTTACCTCTTAGAACTCGAGAGCTCGTTTCTGGCCTCCCGTCAGCTAACCTCACATATTGATACCAGTGTACTACCTCCGTATCGAAATACTTGTCGCCATTGACTTTTCTTGCAAACTTTGACCATTCGTCTTATTCAAAAAATTATACAAATATCTTTTATTTTATTTATGACCTACTATATCATCAAATGAATTTTAAGTTTGATTTATCTTTTCGTATATTTACAATAATTTTTTGAATAAGACGAATGGTCAAAGTTTGCAAAAGAAAAGTCAACAATGACAAGTATTTCGATACGGAGGGAGTACTTCCACAGATACAGGTAATGGGTTTCAGTATACCTGCAAACATGTCTACAAAACAAAATTCATCTTTGGTTCAAATCAATATAAGGTTATGTTGAGCCTGTAAAAAATATGCAAGCTCCAAGTCACTCATTTCAAGGATAACAGGTAGAAATTAGTGAAGCAAACAACCAAGCCCTTATCCATCATGTGGTCATGATGGATACTCACCACATGCCAGGTGTTAAGATATTTCTTCAGCTAAAAATAAGGTGTTTAATTATTGGACATGGCTGCACTAGCTAGAGATGGAGAAACGTCCTTCTCAGTATGGCCCTTTTCTTTACAAATTTTTGCTGGATCTGCAAATAACCTTGTGAACGGCCACCTGAAAACAAAAGGCAAATGGTTGCTGCAATGGAACTTCAGATCAGTATTCCAATAAGCAAACTGATAGAACAGCACCTGCTTAGCCGAATGGTCTCAGACTGTATCACGATTTCTTCAAACACGTCTTCTGTAGGAACAAATGTAAGGATATATTTTTCATTTGTTAGGAACAAATGGCAGCAATGTAAACCCCAAAATAAGACCAATGTTGAAAAAATATGAATCAAGTTGCCTTCCATGAGCTAAAAGCTTGTTTCATGTTCCCAGATGAACTAACATGACTTCTGACACAAACATGATGGCAGCAGAGAGGGCTTAAGAGGATATAAGATGAGCAATATCATGATCCATCAAATACAATAATGCCAATAATTTATGATTCCTGCTATGACGACTTGTGTAGGCATATGAGAACGTGAGATGCATTCGCCATAATGTGAGGTCAGAAGTTAACTGGCTGCACTAGCTAAAAATGAGGTTTCATAATGGGACTGCATCTCAGTTTTCACAGGAAAATATTGCCTCTGCAATCTAGTTTCTCACAAGAAGGAAAAACAAATAAACAACGGCTTAGTTAAGGTATGAACCTTTCATAAAGAAAAAAAAATAAACATGATCATCTTCCAGAATACAGTTGTGGTCCCATGATCTCACAATGATTAGCAGCACGGCTTATTTCAGATTCATCCCATTTGCATTGATCATAAATATTACCGTGATCCTCTAACATCGGTTCAGATTGTCTTCCAATCATAGTCTTATTAATTGGTACAGGCTTCAGCAACTCCAATTACCAGCCAGCATGCTTTTTACATCAATTTCTTCTGCAAATTACACTACTCCCACCAACTAGAACGGCAAAGATAAACCCTCATGCAAAATATTATGCCATTAAGCTTTTCAGTAACTACTTCGTACTTTATGGATGGTTTTATTCCAATCCCGATTGATTCTATATGAATTAACCAAGTGCCAATAAAATATGTACCAACATTTCTGCAAATACTAGATGACTGATTTACGATAAATTGATTGACGATAGCACACATACTTCAAATCCTTTAGATGACTGATTTACTGCTCATCAAACACAACTGCATATCCTAAAGGCCTAAACCATAATTTCATAGTCACATTCAGCCGCACTGACCTTGATTGTAGCACATCCAGGACCCCTTTTTCTAATTTCCAAATAAAACTGCCGCCACAAATGATCTATCGACAGCACACATACCTGCTTCTGGTGGATGTGCTGGAGACGGCAGTGGCTTGGCGGGGGAGCACCAGGAGGATCACACTAGGCCGGCGGCCGGGCAAGGCCTGGCCGATGTGGTGCTAGCCGGCCAAGGGAGACACGAGGCCGTGGCCGGGCAGGTCCGGTGGAGGAGCGTAGAGGAGGCGGCCATGGTGGCGGCGACTTGGAGATGAGGAGGCGGCGGCGGCTTGGAAGTGAAATGGAAGGAGGCGGCTGCGGCCTGCACAACACAGCCACAAAGGAAAAAGTTAATGTTTCAATTAGATTACAATATAATTACTAAATTAGCCTTCCTCCTATACCTTATACCACCATACGGTGGTATGGAGCACTGTAAAAGACCTCTTGCATACATGGATGATACCACAGAAAGGAATGACCAGCAAGACCTTTTTTAGAACACTAGTTAAAAAAATTAAGTCTAAAATAATTGCAATTTCATCGGTCCTAATAAGGAATGACGAGAGCAGAAACTCCCTGTCAAAGTGAGATCTAGATTTATTTCACTCTATAAGGTGATGAGAAAGCTCTGTTTGCATTTATCTAATGTAATATGTAAGTAAAGTTTGCACATGTTTGATAGCAAGCTTTTCAATGTTTGATAACCTGCATCGACCAGCAATCTGAAGGCAGCCTGGATAAGACAAACCAGGATTTTAAAATCACATCAAGCAAATAGCAGAATTAATAAAGAGTGATAGAGACCGATTCCCAGACTAACTTTTCTGTATTCCTGTTTGCAAAATATCCAATCAGAGTGGCCGTGCATGACAATGGAGGAGTGTCAGGCCAAACAAGTTCAGTCAGGCCATCCTAGGTGTGCATATGCAATCTAGGGCTGGAAGCTGCCGACTATGGCGCAATGAGGAGAGAGGAGAAACACAACACAACAGAGGCCGAGGAATGCAGGGACAGCAGCGCAGTGAGGAGACCCATGAGTCTCATGGTTTTTTAACCCATTTCAACTGAACCCACCCATGCATCAGTTTGCCTCACGGTTTTGGTGCTAGGACAGGTGGTTTCGATGAGTTGTGTGCACACCTTAGTCTATACCAATATACAGTGGTGTACTTTCCACCTAGCGTTGTGCTATTGGGCCCATGAACCACCCAACTGAAATACCAAGTGGATAGCACCATTGTGTGAACAGCACTGCGTGGTGCTGGTACACAACACTGCAGGATTTAAGTTCCAATGCTAACCCATAAGATCGAGGAAACATGATTATTAGGGATAATAATATAACGACTAAATTTTCGTACCAAATCTAACATATCACTCTTACCCCTCCAACACCGTCGGATTTTATGCTGACGATCGAATGCTCTAGATTAATCTAAAGAGTTGACTAGACTACTCCTACACTGTTGAATTTTATGATGATCTAATACTGTAGATTAATCTAAAAAGTCTATGTTGACTACATCGTTAATTTAGTAAAAAAAATTTAAAACACGTGATGTGGCACGTAACCCTTCTGCTAGTATTCAATAAAAACTGAGCAACATGTGTACAAATGGCATAGTAAATGCAAACATGAGATATCAAAAACAGAGTCCACAATAGTGTAGAAGGAGGCTCCTTTTGTGTACTGCAGAGCAGCACACTGAAATAGATAGTAAATTAAACAAAGTTCACACATCGACAATATCAATATTCCATTAGTTATAACTTTTGGGTGTGTTATCTACGTATTAGCAGCATTTCCCTATTTCCCCAAATGCCCCCGACTAGCTATCCTTGGGTTACGTATATGTATCCAAACTTTTCACTTGGTTAATGAGAAGAATAGATCATTTGGGCCTAACAACTGATATCAAGAGCCCAGTTCTCTCTCTCCCACCTTACGAGCCTCTCTCCCCCGCAGCGGCGGCACAGGCCAGACTGGACCGGCGTCCGTCCTCCTCCCCCCTCCCCCATACACGCACAGATCCGGCGAGGGCGCAAGCAGATCGAGCGGAGGCGCGGCGGATCGAGCGGCTCAGCGGGAGCTGACAGCGTGGGCGAGTTCCCTACGGATTTTGGCGGCGGGTCGGAGTGTGCGCCAGCGCCGGGTGGTGTCCTCTCCTAGCTCATGGATCGGGCGCCGGCGGGCGCGGATCAAGGTAGCGGATCGAGCGACGGCGCGACTGCCTTCTTCTTCCTCATATGCATCCTCTCCCTCATCCGTGGCTGGCTCGCGGAGGAGGACGGAGGTGGATAGCCCTGCCTTGGCCGGACGCAGGGCGGCGGCGACGACGCGCGGGCGCCACGACTCTGGCAGCCGGCACGACCGGGGCTTCTGGTGGTTGACAGGATTCCAGTGCCCTCTATCGAAACATGACTCTAGAACGTCGAGCGCGAGTAAGGCGACTATGGAGGAGGCTGAGGCGGCGTTGGAGCGGCAGCGCATGGCATGCGAGTAGGAGCGGCGCATGATGGCGGCGAAGGAGCAGCGCCTATTGCTCGAGCTGGAGGTAGCTACAGAGTAGCGCCGTGCGCGGCGCACGACTGCTGCACACGAGGAGCACGAGCAAAGGCAAGCCGTGGCTAGGGGTGATGATGGGCCTATGACCCTTATGCCCTCTTCACGATCCAACTCGGCCCTAATTATTTATAGGCCAAATTTGTATATAGTTTCGATCCGATCCATTTAGAGCCCGATCCTTAAATTTGCTAGTATAAAAAGTTGACCCCATTATCACCCCTAGCTGTGGCGGTCGCGCGAGGCAGCTGAGGCTCGGGCGGCGAGCGTGGAGACCGAAGCCGTGCGCGCAGCCGAGGAAGCTCCCCTCGTCGAGGAGCAGGAGCTCGAGGTGACATGTGAGACCGCGCGGCGCAGGGCGGCCGGCGCGAGGCGCAGGCTTACAGTGCCCTGGTGCAGTTCAACTGTCCCGTGGTGCAGGGCGGCCAGCGGGAGGTGCCCAAGGGCAAACCCATGTCGGCGCCAAGATGTGGAGCGTCGCCGCTCCGTCCACGACCCCGACTTGTAGGATCGAGGAGGCCGACTAGAGGGGGGGTGAATAGTCGGTTCTAACAATTCTAACAAGACTTAACCGATAAAAATGCGGAATTAAAACGATCGGTTAAAACTCGACTACACCCCATAAATATGTCTCTCAACTATGTGCACCAACACCCTATGTATAGATCAAGGTTTGCAATCCTAGGGTGACAATCAAGCAAGAATGTTTCTAAGAATATAAATTGCTTGAATGTAAGTTGCACAAATTAAAGGAACTCAAGTGAACAAACCACAAAGGAGAGACACCGAATTTTTTCCCGTGGTCTCGGTGACTTGCCGGTCACCCCTAATCCACGTTGAGGTGGATTCAATGTTCCAACCGCTTCTCTATCAAGGCACCGCTTGATCTTGAGCCGGCTTGAACCAAAGAACCGCTCCACACCTCGATTCCACTAGGGTTGCTCTTCACCACTCCGGTGAGGCGAGCACAAAGCCTCTCACAAGCACACCGGGCCTTCTCACAAGCTTCTCTTGAGAAGATCACCGGATCACAGCACCACCACGCCGTCTAGGTGTCGGCAAACACCAAGAGTAACAAGCCAAGACTCACTTGACCCTTCACCAAGTGCCTAAAGCTCAATCTCTTATGCAAATGCACTCAAATCTTGCCTCTCACCCTCTCTTATGTGCAACACATGCACAAACTCATGGGGAGGACTTGCACAAGCTCAAGGATGCTCAATGGAATGCTCAGCACCCCTCTAAGGTGCAGGAGACCGGGTATATATAGGCCAACACTCCCAAACTAGCCGTTACAATCAAACAGCCCGAAACGCTCTGTTTTGGCGGACCGTCCGCCCTACATGGCCGGACGGTCTGCCATTTGAACTCCAACGGCTATATTCTCAATAAATGCCTCTCTCAGTCGACCGTTATGTCTCTCGCGGACTGTCCGCCTTATAAAAGTGCTCTGAACCCCCAGAAACAGTCTCTGAGTGAAGGGTCCGCCATTAGGTCCGCGGGTCAGAAAATCAACTGCGGACGGTCCGCCAGGAATTGGCGGACGGTCTGCCATCCGCGGACTGTCCGCCTCAAAAGTGGCGGACGGTCCGCAGTCCATTTTTTTCAGCACGACCGAGGCTCAGCAAAAAGGTCATAACTCTTAGCTCCGATGTCCAAATTAGGTGATCTTGGACTCTATGGAAAGCTTGTTCAGAGGACTACACATCCCAACTGAATGCTTGACCCAAAACACATTGGATCAAGGCAGAAAAGCAATCCAAGATCCACCTCTCATTTCCATCAACCATTTGCTTAACGATTTTTAGCAAACTACCGGTTCCTTGTCAAGGTTAGTATGCATATGCAAGATTGAGCTTTTCAACACCTAGTAAAGACTCAAGCATCATCAAGACCCCTCTTAATAGTACGGCATTCTATCTTATCAATCCGGTCTTTTCTCCACTAATCACCGAGACCGGCAAAATGAAATGCCCTACATTTCATACCTTTGCCTTGAGCAAATTCTTTGGTCTTCTTTGATGCCCATATGCATATTGTTCATCACCTTAATTTCTTCAAGGCTCTTTATGTTCATCAACATATAGACCGTGCCCACTTCATCTCATCAATATACATGATGTCGATCAACATATGATTTTCATATTCTTGCATTCTTCATATGATTGATGTGGATCACTCATAGCTTCATATAACATTTCATGGTCCATTGGTCCAAGCCTTTACTCGCCCTTCACCACTGCCTTGGTCCCTCGGCGTCAAGCCTCTTGCTTGCCTTCACCCTTGCATGGTCCATCGCAGCCAAGTCTTGCTTGTCCTTCACCATCTTGTTATACAAAACCACTTTGTATACCACATCTTCAATGTATTCACTTCCTCATTATGACCACCATATGAAATTCCAATCCAACAACATTTCCTTGGTGATCGATAACTTATCATACTCATCCTTTTGATCTTTATCAATTCATGATGTTCATATTTATTCACACATTTATAACAACTAGTTGAGCTTTACAACGAATTCAAGTCACTTCATCAACATGACTCAAGTTGCTCACACTAGTGCATCTCTATGGACTAATCACCTGTGTATCTCAACATAAACACATATTAGTCCACCTAGGTTGTCACTCAATTACCAAAACCAAACAAGGACCTTTCACGACTCCACGAGGGTCGTGAGGACCATCGTCCGAGAGTCCGTCGGCATCACATAGTGACCGATGTTGACAAAGGAGAACCACATCGTGTGTGCTCAGCGCGGTCACTTGGGACGAGTCGGCACCGACCGCGCCCGCAAGTCCACACTTTAGAAGCTTCAATAGGAGTGGGATGCCAGGTGAGCACGTCGACAACTTTGCACTCCGCCTCTCCATCCTGATGCAACGGCTGGACTGGTATGACGACGACGAGATCATCTAGGAGAAAGTTGTAGCCATGTTCCTCCGCAGCGCCCCGAAGTACTCGCATCTCAAGATCGCGATTGAGACGATGCTCGACATCTCACGTTAACGATCTAGGAGGTGACGAGGCGGTTCAAGCCGATGACGAGGAGATGTTGTCTGGCACAATGAGTGGTAAGCACCACTACACAACAGAGCACTGCCTTGCAGAAGGACGAGTAGGGGGGGGGGGCTTCTTCCTCTTCAGGCGGCCATAAGTGTGGGCAGCGCTAGGCGCCCAAGGCGCGAGGAGGCGCTGAGGGCGTCACACGAGGAGGCGCTAAGGCTGCCCCCTACAGTGAGTGCAGGCCGCCTCGAGATGACACCATTCTGGACACTGATCCAGAGAGTGTTGCCACTTGAGGCGCGGCCAGGCCCACGTCATGCAGGCTGCGGTATCCAAACCCTTGGGTTGCGTATATGTATCTAAACCTTTCACTTGGTCAATGAGAATAATAGATCATTTGGGCCTAACAATTGGTATCAAGAACCCAGATTTCTCTCTTCCACTTTACCCCTCTCCTCTCTCTCCCGTGCCCCTCTCCCCACCCTTGAAACCCAAGCCGCCAGGATCACCAGGCAGCGGCGCCAGTCCATCTCCGGCCAGACTGGACCTTCACCCGTCCTCCCCCCCACGTATTCGGCGAGGGCGCAAGGGGATCGAGCTGAGATGCGGCGGAGCGGCTCGGCAGTAGTTGACCCCGCGCACGAAATCTTACAGCGTGAGCAAGTTCCCCGCAAATTTCGGCGCTAGAGCGGCAGCACATGGCGCGTGAGGAGCGACGCATGATGGCGGCGGAAAAGAAGCCACGCGTATTGGAGGTAGCTGCGGAGTAGCGCCGGCCGCAGCGCGCGACTGCTGCACACGAGGAGCAGGAGCAACGGCAGGCCTTGGCGGTCCTGCGGTAGGCAGCCGAGGATCGGGCAGCGAGCGTGGAGACCGAAGCCGCGCACACAGGGGAGGAAGCTCGCCTGTTGGAGCAGGAGCGGGCCTGGCAGCAGCCTGGAGGCCAAGAGGAGCTCGAGGTGACACGTGAGATGGCGCGACGCAGGCGGGGCGAGGCTGACGGTGCCACTGTGCACTTCAACCGTACATGTAGGGTGGCTAGCGGGAGGTGCCCAAGGACTACCGACAGCGGGACGTGCACCGGTGGGCCCCAAACCCGCGATGGCGCCAGGACATGGAGCGTCCTCGCTCCGTCCGCGACCTCGACTCCATGAGGGTCGTAATGATCATCGTCCGAGAGTCCATCAGCATCACACAGTGGCCGATGTTGACGAAAGAGAACTACAACGAGTGTGCTCGCCTCGGTCGTTTGGGACGAGTTGGCACCGACCACCGCTGCAAGTCCACACTTCAGAAGCTTCGCCAGGAGCGGTTGGCTTTAGGCCAGGTGAGCACGTCGACGACTTCGCTTTCCAGGCTGGAGTGGTACAACGACGACGAGATCACACAGGAGAAAGTTGTAGCCATGTTCCTCCGCAGCGCCTGAAGTACTCGCAACTCAAGATCGCGATTGAGACGATACGTTAACGATCTAGGAGGTGACGAGGCGGTTCAAGCCGATGATGAGGAGGAGATGTTGTCTGGCGGTCCGGTCACTATGAGTGGTAAGCACCACTACACAACAGAGCACTGGCTTGCAGAAGGAGGAGTAAGAAGGGAGGGGGGTGGGGTCTTCTTCCTCTTCAGGCGGCCATAAGCGTGGGCCGCGCTAGGCGCCCAAGGCGCGAGGAGGCGTCGAGGGCGTCACACGAGGAGGCGCTAAGGCTGCCGCCTCCAGTGAGTGCAGGCCGCCTCGAGATGACACCGTTATGGACACTGGTCCAAAGAGTGTTGCCACTTGAGGCGCGGCCAGGCCCACGTCATGCAGGCTGCGGTATCCAAACCCTTGGGTTGCGTATATGTATCTAAACCTTTCACTTGGTCAATGAGAATAATAGATCATTTGGGCCTAACAATTGGTATCAAGAACCCAGATTTCTCTCTTCCACTTTACCCCTCTCCTCTCTCCCGTGTCCCTCTCCCCACCCTTGAAACCCAAGCCGCCAGGATCACCAGGCAGCGGCGCCAGTCCATCTCCGGCCAGACTGGACCTTCGCCCGTCCTCCCCCCCCCCCCCCACATATTCGGCGAGGGCGCAAGAAGATCGGGCTAAGACGCGGCGGAGCGGCTCGGCAGGAGTTGACCCCGCGCACGAAATCTTACAGCATGGGCAAGTTCCCCGCAAATTTCGGCGCTAGAGCGGCAGCACATGGTGCGTGGAGCGACGCATGATGGCGGCGGAAAAGAAGCCACGCCTATTGGAGGTAGCTGCGGAGTAGCGCCCGCCGCAGCGCACGACTGCTGCACACGAGGAGCAGGAGCAATGACAGGTCGTGGCGGTCCTGCGGTAGGCAGCCGAGGATCGGGCAGCGAGCGTGGAGACCGAAGCCGCGCACACAGGGGAGGAAGCTCGCCTGCTGGAGCAGGAGCGGGCCTGGCGGCAGCCTCGACCCGGCGGCGCCTGGAGGCCCTCTAACTACAAGAGGAGAGGTGACATGTGAGATGGCGCGTCGCAGGCGACGCGTGGCTGACGGTGCCACGGTGCTCTTCAACCGTACATGTAGGGCGGCTAGCGGGAGGTGCCCAAGGACTACCGACAGCGGGACGTGCACCGGTGGGCTCCAAACCAGCGGCGGCGCCAGGACATGGAGCGTCCTCGCTCCGTCCACGACCTCGACTCCATGAGGGTCGTAAGGACCATCGTCCGAGAGTCCGTCGGCATCACACAATGGCCGATGTTGACGAAAGAGAACTACAACGAGTGTGCTCGCCTCGGTCGTTTGGGATGAGTTGGCACCGACCACTGCCGCAAGTCCACACTTCAGAAGCTTCGCCAGGAGCGGTTGGCTTTAGGCCAGGTGAGCACGTCGACGACTTCGCTTTCCAGGCTGGAGTGGTACAACAACGACGAGATCACCTAGGAGAAATTTGTAGCCTAGTTCCTCCACAGCGCCGCCAAGAAGTACTCGCAGCTCAAGATCGCGATTGAGACGATGCTCGACATCTCACGTTGACGATCGAGGAGGTGACGGGGTGGTTCAAGGCGGTCGATGATGTCTGGTGGTCCGGTCACTATTGGTGGCAAGCTCCACTACACAGAGCACTGGTTTGCCCACCAGAAGGAGCAGTAAGAAGCGCGAGGCCTTTTTCCTCTTCACGCGGTCGTAAGCGCGCCGTGATGGGAATAAGTCTAAGCGTGCCGTGATGGGAATAAGTCTGTGTACTGTTGGTTTTTGTGGTCCTTTGCACTGCATAGCTTTTAGGACAGCGCTGCATGGTGGTTTTGCTGCTCCAACCAGGACAGTATCTTGGACTAGCCTTAGGATAGTTAAGACAGCATGGTAGTGCTGCTGGCCAACGGGACAACGGTTAGCATCTTTAGCTTTTAACATCTTTGCGTCTTAGACTAGCATCTAGCATATACACAGCTCGTTGGCTGGCTATAAATATGTAACCGCAACCCCTTGGGTTGGTATGACATTATGAAGAGAAAACCAGAAAATTGCCCCAACTTCTAGTGTCATCCTCTGCCAATGAGAGTAACAATTCAGCTACTAACAACTGGTATCAGAGCCCTACTGTCCCATGCTCTTCCCACTCCAGCGCCTCCCATTTCCTCTCAGCCAGCAGCAGTTGCTGTCTGCTGTTCACGCAGGAATAGCAGCAGTTCCTCCTCACGCAGGAACAACAGCAACCTCAGTTCTCCCTTTTTCCCTGCAGAGACGAGCAACAACTCGACTACAGCTTCTTCCCCACGCAGTAGCAGCCTAGCAGTGCGCGATGTCCACATGACACACTCAGCGCTCAGTCGCCTCGAGCGCGCGGCACCGACAGGAGGTCGAGGTCGGAGGTGGCAGCGGCGGAGCTAGCAGCAGCAAGGGCGGAGGTGAAGATAGCATCGGCAGCGGATGCAGCTGACGATCTTACTTACGCAGACCTCAGGATGGCAAGGGAGACGACTCGGGAGCGGGTCGAGCAGTGGGCAGCCGCGCACGCCGGCGACGCTCCAGGCAGAGGCGCGCACGGCGGCTGCCCAGACGGGGCGGCGCCCCAAGTGGGGGCGCGCGCGGCGGCGACCGGGTTGACAGAGACCACGACCTTCACAGGCGGCGCGGCTCTCCCTTGCCGGACCGGTACCGTGGTCACCACGAGCTTCAGGCCGTTGTCAGGGACATCGGCCCCGGCGGCGGATGACCTACCCTCACCAAGTCCAATTAAGTCGAGTGGGCTGCGGTGATGATGGTGAGGCTCTAGATGCGGCACATGTGGGAGGCGGTTCGGTACGGCGACGTCGACTACGACGAAGATCGACGGGCGCTCGACGCTCTCATCACCGCAATCCCGTCCGTGATGCAGTTCTTGCTTTCCAAGAAGCGGACTGCTAAGGAGGCTTGGAACGCCATCGCTGCAGCACGCATCGGCAGCGAACGCGCCTGCAAGAGCACACTGCAGGCACTTCGCACGGAGTGGAAGTACCTGGCTTTCAAGCCAAGTGAGGATGTTGATGACTTCGCTCTCCGTCTCAACACTCTGCTACAGAACTTGGTGCAGTTCGGCGACGACACCTACGGCAAGGAGAGAGCTGTCGAGAAGCTCTTCTGTTGCATCTCCGAGAGGTACCGGCAGACCGCTCGTTCGATCGAGTCTCTAGACCTCTCCACGATGCCGATCGAGGAGGCGATAGGTCGCCTCAAGGTCGCCGACATCGATGAGCCGCAGCCCCTCTCGGGGTATCGGCGGGAAGCTCCATCTCACTCGGGAACAGTGGCAGGCCTCCCTGGGTGACGGGAGGAAGGGGGAGTCCTCTTTCTCGACAGGCAGGCGCGGCGGCCAGGCCGAGGCGTGAGGAGGCGCCCGAGGAGGTGCCCAGGGCGGCGCCCGCGGAGGCGCCCTACGCGGCGCCGCCAACAAGTAGAAGCCGCCGCGAGACGACGCGTGCCGCAATTGTTGCAGACTTGGCCACTGGGCAGGAGTGCTCACAGCCACGACGCGGCCAGGCTCACGTCGAACAGGCGGAGGAGCCGGCTCTGCTCCCGGCGCACGCCAGCATCGAGCTACCTCCAGCGGCATCGGCCGCAACAGCTCTCCTCCACCTCGAGAAGACACACTTTGTCGGGTACACGACAGCCACCACGCTGGCGACATCGACACCAGCAAGAGCAGTAGCGGGATCCTCTTCTTCCTCGGCAAGTGCTTCGTGAGCTGACAGTCGGTCAAGCAGCAGGTGGTGGCTATCTAGCTGCGAGGCCGAGTACATAGCGGCATCCACCGCTTCGACTTAGGCGCTCTGGCTTGCTCGACTGCTTGGTGATCTCATCGGCAGAGTCCGCTCAAGGTGGATAGCAAGTCCGCTCTGGCCCTGGCAAAGAACCCCGTTTTTCATGAACGGAGCAAGCACATCCGGGTGAGGTACCACTTCATCCGAGGCATCACGACGAGCCACATCAACACCAAGGACCAGCTTGTGGACTTACTCACCAAGCTCCTTGGGAGGATCAAGTTCCTTGAGTTTTGCCCCAAGACCGGGATGGTCCAACTCTCCCACAAGACAACGCACAACTCCAGGACGGCGGCTAGGCAGCATCTGCATGGCAACTAGGATAGTAGTTAGGCAGCATTTTAGACTAGTTTTTTAGCTTGTGTTGGTTGGCTCGTGGCTGGCTATAAATGTAGCCTTAACCTTATCAGGTTGGGCATGACATTGTGTGAAGAAAAACCAGAAAATTGCGGCGCGCGACTGCTATACGTGAGGAGCAGGAGCAATAGAAGGCCTTGGCGGACCTAAGGGAGGCTACTAAAACTCAGGCGGCGAGCGTCGAAATCGAAGCCGCTTGCGCAGCCGAGGAAGCTCGCCTCTTCGAGTAGCAGGCGCAGGCGTTGGCGGCAACCTCGACCCGGCGGCGCCTGGAGGCCCTCCAACTACAGGAGGAGCTCAAAGTGACACATGAGATGGCGCGGCGGAGGGCGACCAACGCCAGGCGCAGGCTGATGGTGCCCTCATGGAGTTCATCCGTCTCGTGGTGTAGGGCGTCGAGCGGTAGGTTCCTAAGGACGACCGACAGTGAGATGTGCAGTACTGGGTCCCCAACCCGCGGCGGCGCCACGATGTGGAGCATCCTCGCTCCGCCCACGACCCCGACTCCACGAGGGTTATGAGGACCATCGTCCGAGAGTCCGTCGGCATCAAAGTGGCCGATGTTGACGAAGGAGAACTACAACGAGTTAGCTCGCCAGGATGTCCACACTTCAGAAGTTTCGACAGGAGTGGGATCAGTTGGCTTTAAGCTAGGTGAGCACGTCGACGACTTCGCTCTCTGCCTCTCGAGCATGATGTAGCGGCTGGAGTGGTACAATGACGACGAGATCACCCAAGAGCAGTTCCTCCGCAGCGCCCCGAAGAAGTACTTGCAGCTCAAGATCGCGATTGAGACGATGCTCGACAACTCACGTTGCCGATCAAGGAGGTGACAGGGCTGTTCTTCGGCCGATCAAGGACGATGCCCGAAGAGGCGATGCAGCGGCAGCCCTCAGTACTCGGTGAAGAGGAACTCACGACGAAGACGAACTTCACGGGAGCCAGGTGGATCACGCACATCCAGCTGATCAGACCGGATTTGCGCGAGACAAAGCGACGATGGAGGAAGTCAATGTAGGCGTCTCGATCGGTGAAGGTGTCGACGAACCGGCGAAGGATGACGTGCGGAAGAGGCGGCGACTTAGGCGGCGCAGATGGGCGTCCCTTAGGGCGTCGGCCGTCTCGCCATACTGCACAGTTAGAGAGGACGAAGAAGCCGGTGAAGTCGATGCCGACGTCGATGAAGAGGCATGAGCTCAACGGGCGGTGCACGACTCAATCTCGATTAGTGATTGAGTAAAAGTCAATGTACAACAGCAATTTCTCGTGGAGAACTCTGGGTGTGCGTAGCAGACCACCCCAACCAACATGGTGATGTAGGCCGTAGCTAGCCCTATCCCCATGCCTAGAGCACTCTCGTTTTCTTGCCTCCGTGGTCAACGATGGCAAAGAAAACAAAAACCATAGACCAGAGGAGCACTCGGGCGAGAAGTGACCTGATGATGGGGCGACGGCAAGACCCTCGCCTGTCACGGGGAGTCCCGATAGGACGCGACGAAGTGGTGGGGCAGAGCCCCGGTTGTGGGGAACCACGGTGGCGGATCCCGTCTGAGGAGAAGCGGGTGAGGTGCGACGAAACCGCACCCCAGGGCAGCTCGAGCAAAGACAAGCTAGGCGGAGCCGGGCCGCCAGGCGTGGCGGATTCCGCTTCGCGAAGGGTGACGACGGCCTGCCGGAGCGAATGAGGCCGCCGGGTCCACCTTCAAGGAGCGACGGGAAAGTAGGTGAACAAGGCGGGGCCGGTCTAGCGGTGGGGGAAGGAGGGCGGGGCCAGCTTACTCCATGGCCACCGACAAGCCAAGGCCCTACGGGGCAGAGCTGGTCCGCCGACGTTGGAGCATCCCGGCGTAGATCCGCCGAAAGAGGAGCGGGAGCAGCAAAGCTAGCGGGAGCGGCAAAGTCAGCCCACTGATGGCGGATCTCGCCAAGGATGGTGTGGCGGAGAACGAGGCCAGCCTGCAGACGACGACACCCGGCGGAGATCATGGGCGACCTCCCCGGGACGCGCTACTAGACCGCAGGACCGTGCCGGCATAAACCGAGACCCGGTACCAAATTATAAAGTGAGACCTACAAAATTCTAAAGATAGAACAACAAATTAATAGATTGATTTGCAAGTCCAACTCACATTTTCTCGATCTATTTGCGTGGCCTGTGTGATGCCCACGGTATCTCGCTCCAGTGCCGAACGAGAATACCGTGTTGTGGCTCATGTTGTGGCCGAGTGTTGTCGGCTTCTTCAGGAGCTTCATCTTTCGCTCGACAAGGCTACTGTTGTTTATTGCGACAATGTCAGTGCTGTCTACATGACTGCCAATCCAGTCCATCACCGTCGCATTAAACATATAGAGATTGATATACATATTGTTCAAGAGAAGGTGGCTTTGGGACAGGTTCGGAGCCTTCTACCTGGAGCGGCTTCGTGCCCCCGTTTGATCTTGCGGCCGCTCCACCACATACAGTCGCGCCTATGGCTGCAGCGCCAGCTCCTCAGGCTGCTGCAGCACCTGCACCACCAGCTCCTGCAGCGCTAGAGGCTGCTGTTCCAGTGGTGCCTCCAGGCCGTTTTCGAGGACAGGTCTTCAGTCGTTGCCCAGTTAATGGCCCGCTGCCTGTATATCGCTATGGTGCCTCACCGCCACCGATTCTTCGACGGCTCGCTCTAGAACCTTTCTGCTGAGCATGTGGTTGCTTCTCTGGTTCCGAGGAATTATCACAGTGCTCTTGCTGATCCTAACAGGCGAGCGGCAATAGCAGATGAGTATAAAGCTCTCATGGACAATGGTAAATGGCGTATTGTTCCTCGGCCGCCTGGCGCTAATGTTGTGACGGGGAAATGGATTTATAAACATAAGTTTTATTCTGATGGTTCTTTGGCTCGACACAAGGTTGGTTGGGTTGTTAGTGGTTTTAATCAGCAACATGGAGTGGACTATGATTAGACCTTTAGTCTTGTTGTCAAGCCGACCACTCTTTCGACAGTTCTGAGTATTGCGAGCTCTCGTCACTGGCCTATTCATCAGCTTAATGTCAAGAATGCCTTTCTTCCTGGTCATTAGTGAGACTGTGTATTGTCAGCAGCCACCTGGCTTTATTGACTCTTCATATCCTGATCATGTCTGTTTAGTGCAGTGGTCGCTTTATGGTTTAAAACAGGCTCCTCATGCTTGATACCAGCGATTTGCTACCTGTCACTGACACTTCCGTATTCATTTATAAGAGCGGCTCGCATCTTGCCTACCTATATCACTTTTTGGGGATTTCAGTTCAGCACACTTCAGACAGCTTATTTCTGTCTCACCGGCAAGAATGCCTCTTTTCCTGGTCATTAGTGAGACTGTGTATTGTCAGCAGATTGACCCTTCATATCCTGATCATGTCTATTTAGTGCAGTGGTCGCTTTAACAGGCTCCTCATGCTTGATACCAGCGATTTGCTACCTGTCACTGACACTTCCGTATTCATTTATGAGAGCTGCTCGCATCTTGCCTACCTATATCACTTTTTGGGGATTTCAGTTCAACACATTTCAGACAGCTTATTTCTCTCTCACCGGCAATACGCCTTGGAACTTCTTCAGCGTGCCGACAGGACCGAGTGTCCAAACTATCTTCTGAAGATGGGCCTCATTTGCCAGAGTATTGCTGGTGCTCTTTAGTGGCTTACCTTGACTCAGGCCAGATCAGCACATATGGAGCAGGAGCAACGGCAGGCCGCCATGCGCGAGCGTGGAGACCGTAGCCGCGCACGGAGCCGACGAAACTCGCCTCTTCGAGGAGCAGGCGAAGGCAATGGCGGCAGCGTCGAACCGGCGGCGCTTGGAGGCCTTCCAACTACAGGAGGAGCTCGAGGTGACACATGAGATGGCGCAGCGCATGGCGGCTGGCGCGAGGCGCAGGCTGACGATGCCCTGGTGCAGTTCAACCGTCTCGTGGTGTAGGGCGGCCAGTGGGCCGTGGCCGTGCACCAAAGGGTCCCAAACCCGCGGCGGCGCCAGGTCGTGGCCGTGAGGACCATCGTCCGAGAGTACATCGGCATCACAAAGTGGTCGATCTTGACGTCGCGGTCGCTTGGGACGAGTCGGCACCGACTGCGCCCGCAAGTCCACACTTTAGAAACTTCAACAAGAGTGGGAGCATGTCGATGACTTCGCTCTCCGCCTCTCGAGCCTGATGATCTTGTAGATGTGTGCGCTCGACTCGTCGAGGTGTTGGAGAGCAGTCGTGGCCGAAACCACAGGAAGACGCTCGATGTTCCCGTGAGCCAGAGAAGACCCGGCTCATCCTCCGCAGCCTGCGTGATGTGCCAGGCACCTTTGCTGGCGGCACTCCCTGGACCAGTGTCGAGTCCGGTGTCGTCTCGGGATGGCCTGCACTCACCGGCGGCGGTGGCCTTTGCGCCTTCCCGTGCGCTGCCCTCGACGCGTCCTCGCGCCTTGGGCGCCTAGCGTGACCCGCGCTTACGACTACCTGAAGAGGAACTGCTCCTTCTAGCGGGCAAGCCAGTGCTCTGCTGTGTAGGGGAGCTTGCCACCGATAGTGACCGGACCGCCAGGCACCATCTTCTCATCATCGACCGCCTTGAACCGCCCCGTTACCCCCTCGATCGATAACGTGAGATGTCGAGCATTGTCTTAATCGGATCTTGAGCCCCGAGTACTCCAGCTGTCTCCTGGGTGATCTCGTCGCTACACACTACATGACAAGGCGTTGAGTTATTGTCCGACTTGGACACCTACGTCTCCAGCTCCGTCAAATTCCGGGACTCTTTGACCACGAGATCAAGGGCATCATCTCTATCATCCTCATCGCCAAGACTGACGAGCATCGACTCCTCACCGGGGCCTTCTACATCCCCACGCTTTGGAACTCGATCATCAGCTGAATGAGAATGGTTCACGTGTGGAGATTGACAGAGTACTTCACACCTGGGGAGCAACTGCTCTGCCCTCCACAACGATGTGGCTCAGCCACTCTACCTCGCTGTCCACTGCGATGACGAGGCTTGGCGGTGGCATGAGCACTTCGGGCACCTCCACTTTCAGGCTCTGCGACAGCTCAACACCAAGGAGATGGTGTGGGGCATGCCATGCATCAACTACATGGAGCAGTTCTGCGACACCTGCAAGATGACCAAGCAGGAGCGACTATCCTTCCCTCGCCAGGTGAGCTTCCGAGCCACGGAGCGGCACGAGCTCGTGCACAGTGAGCTCTGCGGGCCGTTGATGCTACACCGGGAAGACGGCGCTACTTACTTCTACTTGTCGACAACGTCTCCTGGTACATGTGGGCGTTCATCCTCGACACCGGTGGACACCATCAAGCGCATTCAAGCTGCTGCGGAGAATGAGTGGTGGTCGCAAGCTCCGAGTGCTAGTTCCGACAACGGCGGCTGAGTTCACGCCGTACTGCGCCGACGAGGGAATCCATCGTCACTTCTCCGCGCCGCACACTTCGCAGCAGAACAGCGTCGTCGAGCGGCGCAACCAGACCATGGTTGCCAAGGGCCGAGCCCTTCTCAAGCAGAGAGGGATGTCAGCCATCTTCGGGGGGGGGGGGGATGGGGGCCATGAAAGTCGTTCATATCCTCAATCGCTCGCCCACCAAGGCTCACGATGGCATGACGCCATACAAGGCTTGGCATGGGTAGAAGTCGACGGTCGGACATCTCCAAGTGTTGTGGACGCTTTCCTGGGCATCAAGTATGCGCACAAGAAGAAGAAGAAGCATGCGTCAGGTTCATCACCTAGTGGCTAGAGTTAGCTGTCGAGTCTGTTAGCTATTTCAATGTGAGATTAGTTGAGTTGTTAGGATTGGATAAGTTTGAGTTTGTTAGGATTCTTGTTAGCGCCGGCTACAAAAGGAGCGCAGCTGAACTCTTGAGGATTAAGCAAGAAAATAGTATCTAAATTACTCAGAGCCTCTCCGGGAGGGCGAGTTTGTTAGCTGCTATCCTTGCCAATATATCTATCACAATATTATCAAGATCCTCACGATCCTGCTGCCTCCACCCACCACCACCCCAGCCGCCGCCGTCTTTCGACGCCCCCATCTCCACTGCCGAATTCAGGTCCAACATGCACAAACTATTCACCGAGATCTCCACGATCAAGGGCGAGCAGAGCCGCCTCACCGTCGCCCTCAATCGCCTCCAGTCCGACAAGCGCAAGACGGAGTCATTCGGCGGCGGCGAACAAACGTTTGGCGATGGCAAGGACAAGAGTTTCCAACCTCCACCGCCACCGTTTTCAGCACCACCCACCCACCCACAAGCTCCGCTTCGTCAAGTACGACGACGCTGAAGATCCCCTCGAATGGCTGCAAAAGAGCGAGCAGTTCTTTCGCGCCCATCGCACGGCCGAAGATGAGAAGGTGTTGACGGCCTCGTACTACTTGGAAGGGCCGGCCCAGCAGTGCTATTTCCGGCTGGAACGCAAGCATGCCGACTTGGCCGCAGTTCGTCGACTTTGTCACTCGTCGTTCCGGCCCGCCGCTTCCTAGCAACCCGTTCGGCGAACTGGTGCACCTCCGCCGCACCGACTCGATGGCGGACTACCAAGACCAGTTCCCGCAGGTGGACCTCTTCACCACCGGCCTCTGCAACCCACTGTGCCTGGATGTTGACATGCAACACCCGGAGACACTCGAGGACGCCATGGTGCTTGCCCGCGCCTACAAACGCCTCCTACAGATCCACGTCGACGACGACTCCGATACCACCCACCGTGCCCCGCCCTGCACGACGCCTCCGGCGCGATCCCTAGCTGCGACGCCACGCACCCCCACCAGCGCGTCGTCGCGGCCAACCCCGGCAACCCCATCTGAGTCGGCACGCCCTACACCTCGGCCCGGCACCCGCTTCACGTGCCCCACACCGCAAGAGATGGCCCAGCGCCGCCTTGACAGCCTCTGCTTCAACTGCCCTGAGAAGTTTTCGCCTTGCCAACACCTGCACCATGAAAGGGATCTACTTGATGGAACTCGACGACAGCGAGCCCGCCGACGCTGCCGCCACCGATGAAGAGCTGGGCATCTCCCTAAACACGCTCACGGGCATCAAGACCGCGGACACGATGCACCTCGCCACCTACATCGCCGGCTCCACCGTACGCGCCCTGGTCGATTCGGGGTCGACCCACTCATTCATCGCCACCACGACGGCGACCCGGGTCGGCATCCACTTCGTTCCCCACCCGGGCAAGGGCGAGCGCGTTCCGTGCGCCAGCATCTGCCCAGCCTTCACCATGTCCATCAGGCGCAAGCACTTCCTCGTCGACTTGTACGTCCTCCCACTCGACGAGGACGAGCTGGTACTTGGGTGTCAATGGCTAAAGACACTCGGCCCCATCTTGTGGGACTTTGAGCGCCAGACGATGTTGTTCTGGCTGGACGGCCACCGCATCAAGTGGCTCGGCGCGACGATGTCGTCAACGCTACGCCTGCGCGCGATGGAGCGCCACGACCTCCTGTCAGCTCCTCCAGGCCGAGTTCGCGGACCTCTTTGAGCAAACCCTGGAGCTACCACCTCAATGTCGGCTCGACCACCGGATCCACCTGCTCCTCGACACAACGCCAGTGGCGGTACGACCTTACCGCTACCCCAGCTCCTCAAGGACGAGATCGAGTGGCAATGCGCAGAGATGCTCAAGCTGGGCATCATCCGCCCAAGACATCGGCCTTCTAGTCGCTCGTCCTCCTCGTTCGCAAGAAAGACGGCTCCTAGCGCTTCTGTATCGACTACCGCACGCTCAACGCGAAGACCGTCCGCGACATGTTCCCGACCCGCATCGTCGATGAACTCGTCGATGAGCTCAATGGCGTGATGTTCTTCACCAAGCTGGATCTAGGCAGGGGCTACTTCCAGGTCCGCATGTACGCGGATGACATCCACAAGACGGCGTTCCGCACCCACCATGGCCACTTCAAGTTCGTCGTCTTGGCTTTTGGCCTCACAAATGCGCCCTCCACGTTCCAGGCCTTGATGAACAAAGGTTCTAAGCCCTTTCCTCCGCAAGTTCGTGCTTATGTTTTTTTAACGATATCTTGATCTACAGCCGCTCGTGGGCCGAGCATCTCAACCAAATTCGTCGGGTGTTTGTTGTGCTACGCGAACATTCAATGTTCCTCAAGCGCTCTAAGTGCTCATTCGCGGAACGCAGTGTGGCATACTTGGGCCACATCATCTCCTCCTCCGGCGTCGCCATGGACCCGTGCAAGATCGACGCTGTCCAAGCATGGCCATAACCGCGCTCGGTCAAGGCGCTCCGCGGTTTTCTCGGCCTCACCGGGTACTACCGCCGTTTCATCAGCAACTACGGCGCCATTGCAACTCTTCTCACGGCACTGCTCAAGCGAGAGGCATTCCTGTGGTCTCCGACCACGTCTAATGCGTTCGAGGCGCTCAAGACGACCCTCACCACCGGCCTGGTGCTGCAGCTGGCAAACTTTACCAGCACCTTCATCGTCGATTGCGACGCCTCCGGCTTCGGCTTTGGCACGATATTCCAACAGGGCGCAAGCCCGATTGCGTTCTTCAGCCGCGCCGTGGCACCTCACCACGCCAAGCTCGCCGCCTACGAACGCGAACAGATGGGCCTCGTCAAGGCGGTCAAGCACTAGCGGGCCTATCTCTGGGCACGTTTCTTCGTCGTCCACACCAATCACTTCGCGCTCAAGTACTTGCTGGACCAGCGGCTCTCCACCATAACGCAGCACACCTGGGTCAGCAAGCTCTTCGGGTATGACTTCTCCGTCGCCAGAACGCGGCAGCACACCTGGGTTCAAGCCTGAGCGCCAGAACACGGCGGCCAACGCGTTGTCACGCCGAGACGAGGCGACGCTGGAACCAGCATCCTGCGCCATCTACCGCCCTGACCTCGAGTTGTTCGAGACATTCCGGCAAGAGTCGCTAACGCTGCACGAGATCATCGCCAAGCGCGACGAGATCGAGCGTGGTGACAGCGGGGCATCCTAGACACTGGTCGACGGCTTTGTTATGCACCGAGAGAGGATCTACGTGTGGTCTATATCGACACTTCGGCCTCAGATCCTCGCGACCGCCCACAGCATGGGCCACGAGGGTGTCCAAAAGACCCTTCACCGTTCTACAACCCCAATGCCAACCAACTCGTTCAAGAGTACGTTCTTCAGCCACTCCCGGTGCCCACGGCAGTCTGGCAGGACATCGCCTTGGAATTTGTGGAAGGTTTTCCTCGCATGGACGGCAAGTCAAGGTCGTTCTCACCGTCAGTGGTGCGCGTCTTCTTCGACCAGATCGTGTGTCTCCATGGCATCCCATGCTCCATTGTCAGCGATCGCGATCCGGTGTTCACCGACGCCTTCTGGACGGAATTGTTCCAGGTCTATGGTGTCAAGCTCCACAGCTCGGCGTTCCATCCGCAGACAGATGGCTAGTAGGAGGTTACAAACCGCATCCTGGGTGTCTACCTTCGATGTTTGGCGAGTGATCGTTCGCGTGCTTGGGTGCACTGGCTTCCATGGGTGGAATACTGCTACAACACCTCGCTCCAAACGGCTCTCAAGGCAACCCTGTTCGAGGACGTCTACGATCGCCCTCCACCGTCCATGGCCTCTTACCAGCCCAGCGTGGCTCGAGTGACGGCCCTAGACAAGCAGCTCAAGGACTGAGACGCCTTCCTCCAGGAGATCACCGATCATCTCCTCCAAGCACAACGACACATGAAGGCGTACTACGACGACGGCCATCGCGACATCCGTCCTGGAGGTCGGGGATTGGGCGTGGTTGCGTCTGCACTAGCGCTCCGCCACGGGCATCACCGACAAGGGCGCTGGCAAGCTAGCGCCACGTAGTACGGCCCCTTCCTAGCGCTGGAGCACATCAGAAAGGTGGCCTACCGCCCAAGGCCAAAATCCATGACGTGTTCCATGTGGTTCTCCTCAAGAAGCGCTCTACCGACGGATGTGGTTCTGCTTCCCCCACTAGTGCATGGTCGTGTCGTGCCTGCTCCGGCCTCCGTCAAGCGCGCAAGAATCAATCTTGGCGTTTGGGAGTTGTGTCTCTTAGGCTGGCCGTGCGTCTTCTGACGCTACCTGGAGGTCGGGGATTGGGCGTGGTTGCGTCTGCACTAGCGCTCCGCCACGGGCATCACCGACAAGGGCGCTGGCAAGCTAGCGCCACGTAGTACGGCCCCTTCCTAGCGCTGGAGCACATCAGAAAGGTGGCCTACCGCCCAAGGCCAAAATCCATGACGTGTTCCATGTGGTTCTCCTCAAGAAGCGCTCTACCGACGGATGTGGTTCTGCTTCCCCCACTAGTGCATGGTCGTGTCGTGCCTGCTCCGGCCTCCGTCAAGCGCGCAAGAATCAATCTTGGCGTTTGGGAGTTGTGTCTCTTAGGCTGGCCGTGCGTCTTCTGACGCTACCTGGAAATGCCTCGACGAGTTCAAGGAGATGTACCTAGAATTTCAGCTCGAGGGCGAGCTGTTTCGGAAGGAGGAAGTGTTGTGGATGCTTTCCTGGGCATCAAGTATGCGCGCAAGAAGAAGAAGCAGGCGTCAGGTCCATCAACTAGTGGCTAGAGTTAGCTATGGGGTCTGTTAGTTATTTCGGTGTGAGATTAGTTGAGTTGTTAGGATTGGATAAGTTTGGGTTTGTTAGGAGTCTTGTTAGCGCCGGCTATAAAAGGAGCACGGCTGAACTCTTGAGGATTAAACAAGAAAATAATATCTAAACTACTCAGAGCTATCCTTGCCAATATATCTACCACAACACCGAGTCTTCAGCTGCCTCGTCTAGGTGAGGAGTTAAACCACATAGGCAAGTTCGACGACAGGAGCACCCTAGGGGTGTTCATCGGCTACCCCAAGGGAGTGAAGGCATACCGCGTCCTCGACCCTGTGACACAATATGTGAGCACGACGCACGACGTCGTGTTCGATAAAGTGCGAGGCTGGACGTGGGACATGATAGTCGATGATGGATCGACTCCGGCGTATGACTTCACCCCGAAAAAACATGCATGCAATCCAATCTACCAACCACTTAAGCTAGAGCATACCTGATTGTAGGAGAGTAGAGAGGGATGTGTATAATGTTGTGGATGTATTGCATTGAGGCCTCGGCCGGTATATATGAGAGTACAAGACTTGGGGGGCAAGGCTCCCCCGGATACATATGGCAGTCTACGATAGGGTATATCTACAACTACCAAATATACTCTAACACTCCCCCGCAGTCACAGCGGGAGCACCGCAGACGGTGAGACTGGAGAAGAAGCCGAAGGCACGAGCCGACGGACTTACAGCCCCCCGCAGTCATAACGTCGGTGCGGTGCGGATGCTGCGACTGGAGAGAACCGGCGAGTATCTCATGCGGATGGTAGCCCTTTGTGCCGATGTCGAGGTAGCCGAGCTGGAGGGCGAAGAGCCATGGTCGAAGATGCCGTGCGTGGGATAGCCGTGGTCGATGTAGAGCTGTCGAGGTTGTCGAAGACGAGGTAGCCGCACATGAAGCCACGGGCGCACGAGAAGGCGCCATGATGGTGGCGTGACAGAGAAGACGCCGAAGACGAAGATGGCGACCCGTCGAGGCAGTCGTAGAGGGAGCGATGCCGAAGTCGATGCAGTCAGGCCATCAGGCGAGACATGCCCGGGTTTGCCAGGCCCGGGAACGCGTCGGGGACGATGGGCACGCACCGGTGTTGCCAATACCGGACGTGCAAGGGAGAAGTGCACAACCAGACGCCGTCAGCGAAGGGGACCAGCAGAGAAGGCCTCCAAAGCGGTCGCAGGCGCTGAAGACGGCGAGGTAGAAGATGCCGACGCCCGCTGTTGCTTGGAGTAGAGGAGGTGGCGACGCTGGCGACGTGGTTGTGCTAGACGAAGCGAGGAGGAGAGCCCGGATTTCCAGCGCAAGGCTAGACGATCTAGGCGACGCGGCGGCGGTGCTCGAAGGAGACGACGAAGAACTCGAACGGCTTGATGAAGACCATGCGCGAAAGGCGCAGCGACGCGTAGTCGACGATGAGGTCGTGGACATGGTCGGTGGCGGTGAGGAAGCAACGGTGGAGAAGACCACGGGTGGCTCCACTGCTGCCGAAGAGG
>WEIB01000532.1:0-34730 GCA_015476505.1 Urochloa ruziziensis
CGAAGAATTTGCTAAGCCGAGCGGCGGCTTGGACTTTGTCGACACGCTCGGGGGCTTCGCGCGTGTTGTCCCCCTCGGCGTAATATTCATACGCCGGGTGAGCCCGCTGCTTGAGGGGCTGGACCCGGCGCAGAACGAAGTTGGCTGCCACTCCGACGGCAGACAACCCTCTGTCCTTCAACTGGGAAATGAGACCAAGGAGTTCCCGAACCTGATCCATTTCACTCTCCTTGGGAAGAGCGGTCCAGGATTGGGAGGGAACAGGACGAGAATCGATTTCTGGAGAGATGGCAGGCGAGTGGTTTCCTACGTAAAACCACTCGGACTGCCACCCCTTATTGGAGGTAAGGAAAGGGATATCAAAATACTCCCGAGTTCGGCCCTCGCGGAGTTGGAATCCGGCGCCTCCGACTACTTGCGGGCACTCGGTTCTGGGATAAGGTTTTAGAAGAAAAGATGAAGAAAAAGATTGAAGTGAGGCTCTATCCCAAGATAGGCCTTACAGAGGTTGATGAAGATGGCGATGTGAAGAATGGAGTTGGGATTCAGTGCGCAAAGACTGATCCCGTAAAAATGCAGCAGCCCGCGGAGGAAAGGATGCGCGGGCACACCGAAACCACGAAGAAAGAAAGACTCAAACACCACCAAATCAGAGGAATTTGGGGTGGGGAAAGACTCACCGGCGGCGGCGCGCCACTCGGCAGTTTGCTGGTCGGGGATGATGCCGTCGACGACGTGCTGCTCGAGGCGTCTGGTGGTGGTAATGGACTCCCTCCACTCGGCGGCGCGATCCACGGCGACCTCGGCGGTGGCCTTGGCCTTGGACGACCGGGCTCTTGCCGGCGACCTCTCCTTCCGCTTCGGGCCTTCCTTCCTCTTGGGCGCCATGGCGACGAGCGGGGCAGAAGATCGAGGAGGAAAGCTGCGGGAGCAGATCTAGGGTTTGCTCTTGCGCGCGGGGGAGAACTGGAGCGTTGGGGAGGCAAATGGCGAGTAAAGGAAGAAGATTGCGGCGGGGATGGCTTATAATGGAATGAACCGTTCCTCCCGTGCGCGGCGCGATGCGTGTCTCAGGAACTCAACCGACGCAGGCACGTCCCGTCGCTTTGAATTCAAAGATGCGGTAAAGAGTCGCGATATCTCGCGATATTCTGGCTTCAACAAGGCAACCGTTAAGCTTCTTAAGGAAGCAACGGATTTTACGGGATTGATGGGCCTAAATGGGCTGAAATGTGGCACGGCCTTTCGGTTCTGTCAAATTAGCAAATACGTGGGTTCCTGAGCTAGTGTTCAGGGGCATGAACCACTCGGTCGTGAGGCTAAAATTAGTCGACGGCCAGATTTATTTTTGCAACTAATATTGCAACCTTGCAATTGATTTTTACGTAAGGCATGCGATATTATCGCTAAATTCGCTCAGAAATCTGGGTCAAGTGCTGACAAGTATAAATCTTGTGAGAAGGTGGCTTACCATATGGTCAAGCTGGGTCGTGGGACACGACTCGGGAGTCATGCCGAGTTCAAAGAACTTGAGTATAGAATCCTTAACAAGGGGAAACAAAAAAGCCCCAGAAGGAAAAGATTATCCGAAATCCATGCCCAGAGGCATGGGGGCTGAAAAATTCAGTCAGGATCCACGGCTTTCAGAGTCTTGACACGATCGTGCCGAGTCGTATCAAGACTCGGGGGCTACACCCAATGGGTGCACCTGGAGGTGCACACCATTGATGGATTAAGTTCAAAAAGAGATTCATAATATTTTTGACCCTCGACCAGAATATTCTATTCTGCTCAAGGCTCGGGGGCTACACCCAATGGGTGCACCTGGAGGTGCACACCATTGAAGATCAAGATACAGATGGATAAAAGTTGAAGACCTTTGACCAATTTCATACTAAAATTGCCCAAAGCCCGGGGGCTAAGTGTATTCACTTCGCTGTCGCGTCGTGAAAAAGAGCACTCCTTCCCCTCACTATGGCAATAATTGAAGATGTGTTTTTAGGAGCGTCTGATCATGTACTCAGATCTTCCTCGAAACCACTCAGATTTTCCTCATAATCACTCGGATCTTCTTCGAAACCACTCGGATGAGGTCCTAGACAACTTGGAGCACTCGGATCATGCAAGAAAAAGATAGATCAATTATAGCCAACGATCGGCCAAGAAGTGCTCGGGGGCTACTGTGGGGGATATAGTACCCGGGTACCTCACGAGCAAGCCTGGCAGCCCACCAAAAGGGGGCGGCCCAACTCACCGTTCTGGACCTGAAGACGTGCGGGACAAGTCGGCGCACGGAGGAAGGATCTGGAAGGAGAAGTCCTAGTTGGAATAGCAATTATTGTAAAGAAGGAAAGGATTCTTAGAGATAGTATCGGATATAAACCGACTTGTAACCCTGCCCCCCGAGATATAAGGCGGGCAGGGACCCCCTCCAAAGACATCTGAACACATCTCAACTCACAATCCACGCAATACAGCACCCCAAAACAGGACGTAGGGTATTACGTCGAGTCGACGGCCCGAACCTGTATAAACCCCTGTGTCTGTCCATCCTAACCATCCTGCTTTCGATCTTTGCGATCTTCCCTGCATTACAAATCACTTCCGTGGGCTACCCCGTGGAAGACTGCCGGAGATAATATCACCGACACCAACATACCACCACTGCTCTTTCCACCCTGAATTGCTGCTGAACATATCATACTCGAGACAAATATCCTTCACATCTTGCCGCAATTGGAAGCCGGCTCCGCCAACGGGACATGTGGCATCTTTTTTGGGTTGAGGCTTGCACTGGAATAACCTTCTGAATAATTGGAAGTGCGGCCTGATTCCCAAGAATGCTTCCCAGAAAAACACAAAAATGTAAATCTGGAGAATCCCATTGGGTGTCAGATTGGGAAGTTCCAGTCCATAAAAAAAGAGCAGACCTCGCAGGAAATCACAAGTCGGGAGGCCCAATCCCATCAAGATGAAGTGGCTGAACATAAGTGTCTTGTCCACTGGAACCATTGGGGCCTTCTCATTTGATCCAGGGGTCTCCCACAACAGAACTTGCTGCTCCTTGAGAAATCCGTCGGCAACTAACTTCTGCAGATGATCGTTAGTTGCCTTGGACGCCTTCATGTAGGTATTAGGCATTGGGTGCGATCTTTTCTGCAACTTGCCGCACTTCGGCGACGGCAGCTTCACCTCTTTTCCACGAGATTCACTGCGGCCCGCCCTCTTATCCTTCTTGGATGTCATCTTGGCTAAGTGGTGGAATGCGATCCTGATGGCTAGATCTGGGATTGGATGGCTTTTTGCTTGGGGGCTAGCAGATTATTTCGCTCGGGGGCTCGTGGGCTTTTTCGCTCAAGAGAGATTGGCGGCGTTTGTGTATTGGCGATGGTTAGGGTTTTGTTTGCCCTGACGGTTCGGATAAGTACTGGTGGGCGCGCCGTTTGGTATTCAAAGGCTACAGTTACAGGTTATTTCCATTTTTGAGGGATTGGATTTGAAATTAATTGATAATTTCAGGGACTATCCTGGAAATACAATTAGTTTTCTTTTCCTTTACTTTTGAAATTTTGGATTTACCTCTTTTTCACTCCCAAAACTACTCTGTCAGTCTTGATACTTGATCCTTTTCTATATATCCATAGAGTTCAAGGCTCGGGGGCTGCATGGTAGTAAAGGAATTGGAATTTTATTTTTTCTGAAGAATGAAGACTTAAATCAAGACCCTCGGCTCGATTCTGTGATTCAAACCAAGGCTCGGGGGCTACTTGATATCAAGTGCAATTTTTCAAATTGCACCTTTCAAGATCAGATGAAGATTCAAGATTCTGTAGACCCTCAACCTGATTCTTTGATTCACCTTAAGGCTCGGGGGCTACTCCATATGGAGTGCGATTTTCATCGCACCCCATATAAAAGATTAAAGACTACTGATTTGGTCAAGATTAGCGGGGCATAAGCACCTCATGGCCTCGTGACAACCAAGAACTTTCTAAGGCTGAGCGAGTACTCGAAGCACTCGATAATGTACTCGGAGGACTTGGCAAATACTCAGTTGATGTTGAAGCTCGACGATGAAGCGCTTGGGGGCTTGTTGGAGGTACGACCATGGGTCTACAAGGATTCATGGATGATCTCTGAAGGAATCGTACCAAACGTGAAGACTACGAGTAGAGTACTGCAAGGACTCTCCTCGTTATGGAAACTAGTCGTATGACTTGTAAACTACTCGGATTGGCTTGTAAAGCACTCTACGAGTTGTAATAGGTTAGGATTCTACTCGAAACCGACCTTGTAACCTTCCTCACCGTGTATATAAGGCTGGGCAGGGACCCCCTCCAAAGAACAGACAACTATTGAATACAAACCAACATACAGGATGTATGGTATTACGCTATCTCGATGGCCCGAACCTGTCTAAAATCCTGAGTTGCTTGGCCTTTGTGTTCCGGATCTTGGCGAAACCCCACCTGAAATCTACTACCTCAGGATAACCCTCGGTAGGATCGACGGTAGAACACCGACACCTAGTCTCCAGTTAGCTTCCGTTGGGGCAAAATGGGCGGCAATGGCGCTAAGAGAATCGAAAAAATAAACCAGTGGTAGATATGGCACAAGAACTTTTTGGGTGGTTACCGGAGGCACCACCGAGGGTCAGCCGAACCATGGGAGCTTCCCCGGCCCCAACCTCCACATGGCATCCTGCAGACAGTGGCGAAGCCACCAGTATGGCGAGACATGACGACTGCCATACCTGCCGTCCAACGAACCCCCACTCCCCTATCTTCCCTCCGGCGACAGTTCCCTGCTCCAGCCTTCCCTGCGCTAGGTCTGTTCTCGTCTGTTCGTTATCGTTCTCAAGGATGAAGAAGGTAACGGTTGGACTTTACATATTTAGGCCATTAAACATTTGGCCCATCAGACCATCAGCCCACCGGCGCACATAGATCGATGTTATAGAAAGCAGAACCATCAAAACACAACAGAGGGCGCTGTCGTCAAAACACCCCGGCTCACAGAGATTCCTAATATTTTTTATACAATTACAACTTAATTTATACATATTCGATGGTTAGATATTTTTATTGAATTGTTACCTTTTGTCATATTTTATTTGTCTATACGATTGAGTAGTAGTATGTTCGCCATAGGTAAATTTTAGTCTTGGCTTCGCCACGTGGCGACATGAGAGGAATCAAAACAGAGTACGGACACATGAGAGGATGTGGTGTAGTGGTAGAGTGAGACACGCGTGAGTAAGAGGTTGCGGGATCGATTCCCGTCAGCCACATGGTGTCAAATTTCCGCAAAAAAAAAGTGTGATAAAAAGTGTGACCGGTGGCTAGCTAGTGGGGGCCTCCCCCAATTAAAAAAATTGCAAATTTTTTTGGCATTTTTATTTTCGGCTGGAACGATTAACGGAGGCGGTTGTAATCGATTTTAGGAGACGGTTGAAAACCGCCTCCGTTAACCGATTTTAGGAGACGGTTGAAAAACCGCCTCCCTTAATGCCCGATTAACAGAGACCCCAGCTTAGAGACGGTTGCGAAAACCGCCTCCGTTAATGAAAAAAACCGTCTCCGAAAATGTTTTTTTAGTAGTGCACTGCCTGCAGTGGTGGACTCCCCAAGGCAGCATGTGGTAGGACTCCACAAAGCCGTGACCACACCGTCCAAGCTATAAAAGGAAGATGACACCCCATCATTCAACACATCATACTTACGTCTCTAGTTGAGACTTTACTAATTAGACTAGTAGAGCTAGACTACAATCTCTCTTAGCGAGTGTCATGTCATTTTCAGGGTGGTAGTGCTACCTTCGTCCTCGGGTATGACTTTATATCTGATTTGTCAGTACCTTATTCAGAATAGAGAGTATGGTTGTTATACTATTCTCATAGTGTATCATGCCATGTTTGAACTTAAAATAAAATATACTAAGGCTCCGTTTGTATGTAGATATTAAAGAGCTTGACATTGAATTGGTTTGAATACCAAATCAATCATGGTATTGAAATGTCCTCAATTCGAAATCTATTGTTTGGATGATCATTGCATTGTCTTTTAGAATCGAGGGAGCAGGCTAATTCAGACACACGTTTGGATGAACGAAACGGTGGAATTGGAATTTGTTTTGTGCCGTACAAATTAACTCCATCTCCACCCAAGCGACGCATCTCAGACCCAAGCTCGTCGCGCCGCCCGTCTTCGCCGGCGACATTGGCACCGGGGGTCCACCCGTTCTTCTCCACTCCATCCCGCTCTCTCCCTCGTTGCACAGTGACGGCGCCATCACAGAGGTGGGGGTCGAGGAGGGACGCTGCCCATGGAGAGGAGTACGGGCGGCGCCCCTGCCGATCATGGAGAGAAGGAGGCGTTGTCTCGCTGCCGAGGATGAGTCGCCGCCATTGCCAGGTGTCAGAGTTAGGTGCAAGCCAAATTCGCCGGCCATGCCCCCACCAATCACAAATCCTTGCCGTCTCTCAAGCGGAGGGGTAGGAGCGGCGCCGGCCGAGGGATGCTAACGGAGGAGGGGAGCGGGTGGGCCAGGCCTCGCCGGTGGAGGAGAGGAGCGACGCCGGCCGGGACACGCCGGCGGAGGAGAGGAGCGACGCCGGCTGGGACACGTCGGGGGAGGAGCGGAGCAGCACGGGCCGAGATCTCGCCGGCGGAGGAGCGGAGAAGAAGACAGGAATAAGGAACAGGAGGGACGGCGGCGGTGTGCGAAGGTGTGACTCATATCGAGTGCTGAGCGATACCGATGCGGAGGGGTCTGAATCGATGGAAGGCACACGGCAGTTGGGTCAATACCGCTTGGTATTAAAAGAAGTTTCCAATTCTAATTCTCTGCACACCCAAACATCCGAATTGAAGGCAACCAATGCCAATTCCAAATTCCATCCACCAATGTCAACTTCCAAAAGCTACCTAAGAAACTTTCATGGTTATTTTCCTAGGTTAGAAATATCTAAAACAAAACTTATATTTGCAAATCTATATGAATTGAAATCATAAAAAATTCTAATATATTTTCTAACGAACAAACAATATCTGAAATTTACAAACCTATATGAAATGTAATCATAAAAAAATCTAATATATTTTCTAACGAACAAACAATATGTGAAACTAAAATTCAATTTATACGCGCCGAAAAAAGAGAAATTAATTAGAGAGCAGATTGAACCAAGTGAAATAGTTTAGAGTAGTGAAATAAATCAAAATTTTGTTTAGTGATTTATGGGGAAAAAATGGATGTGTGAAAGGAGTAAAATATATATTTTTTTCAATTATCGATCGTATGAGTACATAACATTCCTCAAGCTTTATTGTCAGTTTCTTTTTTTCCCGGAAAACGTGTCCTTAACAAACATTTTTTTCGCAGGTATGTACTTTTATTTTTTAAGGCTCTATTTATTTTATTATATTTGACATAAAAGGGAGAACCGTAGAACCTTATAAGAAAGTATTGTTGGCCTATGGTTTACGTAAACTTTGCTGTGGGGCCCGTTTGTTAGTGTCACGCGACTGCAACACTTTTCTTCCTCGAGTAGTCTCCTCCTTCCCCGGCCACCGGAATAAATCCCTGAATCCATTCGCTCTCGTGTCCCATAGGCCACCCCTTCTTCGCCAACTCCAAATTTTTGCTGCTTCTTCCGCAGCACACCCCACCCCTGCTTCGACAACTCCAAACTCAACTTCTCTTATCCGCAACCGCAAGAATCACTGGCCCGGGCTACCCCGCTGCGCCGGTGGCGCCGTTGCTGCGGTACCACCGCTGGATCCGCCGACGGGCAGGTGAGATGGCCTACGGTCCCGCTGAATGCTCCGAATCTGGTTCCCCCTTTCCAGTGCCCTCAATCCTTTTGTCTTCCTATTTCTCACCATTTTATGTCCAGGACAGCATAGCGGACGCTCACAACCTGCTCGACGTAATGCCTCTGGGAGGAAACAGCAACAAGGCGCCTGTGGTGAGCGGTGGAGGTTGCATTGACTCCCTGCCAGATGGCGTGCTCGAGCACATGCTTGGATTCCTTGAAGCACGGGAGGCTGTGAGAACGTGTGTGCTCGCCCGACGTTGGCGCTACCTCTGGATGTCTGCCACAGGATTGCGTACAGTGCCGGCCCTACGATTGTGAAGGCCCTCTGGCGAACTTGTAGTGCGCCCTCTAAAGTGTAGACCTTATATAAAATATAATAATATATATGTATACTTTATTTTTTCTTACAAAACGAAAATAAATATATCGATATCTTTCTAATTTAACATGTTTGATATGATAACTATCAAGGAACAATGTAGACAAAAATAATAAGTATACTTGTACTAGAATTAATTTGGTTACCTTATGTTTTAATACATAATGGCCGTGTTTAGATGGTTGGTGAAAAGATCTTTTCACATTTGAAGTATTAAATATAAACTAATTAAAAAACTAATTGCAGATTACGTTCGGAATTCGCGAGATGAACCTAATGAACCTAATTAATCTGTCATTAGTACATGTTTACTGTAGCATTAATGTAGTAGTTTAGTGTCTAATCACGGCCTAAATTATACTCATTAGATTCTTCTCGCGATTTTTGGACCATCTATATAAAGCGATTTGTTTTCCAACTACATTTAGTACGCGTCCAAACATTCATTTTGGCATGTACGTAACGTGTACATATCTGGGCTTGGGCCCCTCCCCGGCTTGGGCCCTCGGCCGTCGCACTCGGTGCCCTACCCCTAGGGCCGGCACTGATTGCGTATCGTGTATACCACCTATGAAGGAAAGGTTGACTACTTGACGGCCATGAGGAAGTACCGGCAGTTTGTTGACTGTTTGCTGGATTGCCGGGGTCAGGCTCCTTTAGAGACATGTGAGATCAGCTTCGAGGGCCTCTGTGACGATGATGACAGGCCATGCCTCAATCGTTGGATCCGGCATATAACGTGCCGGGTTCAGATGTTCAGGCTCAGTAACGTTTGCCGTGAGGATTTTGAGCTAGACGACCTGCCTCTAGTCTCTCGGCACTTGACAAGGCTAGAGCTTGATGGTATGGAGTTAAGCAACAGTTTCTTTGACTTCTCCAGTTGTCCATCGCTGGAACATCTAGAGATTGCCACCTGCTTTTTGTGGGAGGCCAACATGATCATGTCAGAGTCCATAAAACGACTGAGCATCACAAATTGCTTCTTCGGATTCCACACCCATGTCAATGTCCCGAATCTTGTGTCACTTAGGCTAGATAGCCATCTGTACAGGGCTCCTGTTATCGAGAGAATGCCAGCATTACAAGAGGCATATGTTAGAGTTGGGCGTGAAAATCCAAACTCTGCCGATTGTGATGATGAGGATTGCTACTCTTGTCATGGTGTTTTACGTGGTGACAACAAGAAGTGTGTGCTCCTTGAATGTCTATCTGAATCTGATAATATGGCATTGATTTCTGAATCCAAAACGGTATGCTTTTACTTTCGTCTTGTGCACCATTATGTTGTGTCATTATTTCTGTTGCAGTATCTGTTATCCATTTCTTAGTGCCACAAAGTTGCTAAGCAATATTATTTTCATTATGATATTGACAGTGAGTATTTGTTGATCCATTTTCCATCTGCATTGTCCAGTTTATTTTCGGACGTGATTTGAATAAATGCCCTATATTTAGCAAGTTAAAGACTTTGTTACTCAATGAGTCTTGGTGTGTGGCTCCTGAGTTCTCTGCACTGACTTGCATTCTGAAGAACACCCCAGTTCTAGGGAAGCTCACGCTTCAACTTTTTTCCAAGGTATGTATTTTCTAAATGGATAACTGCTGCTTTCATAAATTAATTATACGTTATAGAGTAGTCATGGTGTAATGGTTTTGTTTACTGCAGGGACCTAAACATAAGGTGGAAATGATTGGAAGGTTCAATTCAATGGAGAGATCAGCTGCAATATCAGAACACCTCAAGACAATCGAAATCAAATGTGAAGTTGTCGATGAGGAAGTTAACGAAATTTTGAAGTTCCTATGTACTTTGAACATATGTAAGTGAATTAGTTACAGTTTATTTACTCTCTGTGTTTCTGAAATTTGCAATCCTTTTGGAGGAATATTAACAAGCATTCAGTAAATTCTTAATTTTGTTAGAAGACTGGGTACCACATTAATTAAATTGAAAATTCTACTCTGTATTTGATGGTGGTAGTTGTCGGGTCTGCATGGAAATTGAAATAAAAATAAAGTAATACAGGTGGTTATTGAAATTGCATTGCTCTGTTTGTAGTAACAGTAACACAATATATTCACTTGTTGGTATCCCTGAATACTTTGACATGCTAGTTGGTTCTGAACAGTAAAACAAATATCTGAATTGGATTATTCTGCGCAATTAATAAAGTTAAACTGCATGCTAATTGACATGGTTGGAAAGAAAAAAATGTTTGCATATAAGATATGCAAGTAGTAACACAACAAATTGCCCTGTCAAGTAATTAGTTCAGCCATTATTCGTGATTGCTTTCTATGTATGACCTGATACATGGCCTTGTTTGACCAAATATCAATCGCCCTGTTCTTGATCATAGAAACTAATTCATGCATTTGATTAGTCACTGAAGCAATTCTTTTCACCATACTATTTTTGCTTATGCATTCAGTCAGAGTTACCGCTTAAGTTAACCTATATACCTGTGATTGCATGAACTGTGTTGCTCCCCAACATTGTAGCTTCATTTTTGAATGATGTCTTTGTTTTTGGGAAATCTGCAGCATATCACAGAGTCTAGCAGGACCCATTTGCTTTCTCATTTTTCTTTGATTTACCATTGCTTATGAGTTTTAAAATTTTGGTACTTGACAATATCTTCACAGGGGAAAGTTATGTTCAAATAATACTTTAGTCTGAGCATATTGTAAGTTTAAAATAATGAAATTGATGAAGAAGCTGGCCAAGCTCATTCCAATTTCACTAAACTTCCAACACTAAGTTTCTTTATCAAGAAGCTGGGCCTTCATATTTCTGTATAACATCCATCTAAGAACTAACTGTGCATTTTCGTTATTTTGCAGGTTTCATTTTCAAGTAGATGTGAAAATTTGGGTTGTCAGTGGAAGTTCAATGCTAAGTTTGCAGTTTGCTGTGACAAGGTTGCCAATGTTTGTCTATGCGTACCTTTTTTAATTAATTGTAGTCATTGGAATATGTAAGATTGACGACTTCACTTGCTTATAAACGAATCGGGTTCCTTTGCCATGTTACTACCGCTATGTATTAAGCTATACTGGCTCTGTCTGGAGACTGAAAAGATCATGTCCCAGTCTGTTGAGCGTCTGTGCATCAAACAATGTGGCATCAAGAGTACTGCCCGAGCCCGTATTTCTGTCCCTAGTCTCACTTGGCTGCACATTGATTGTTCTGGTTCGAAAGCCCCTCTGCTTGAAAGCACACCTTCATTACAAGCAGCCTTTGTCAAGTATTCCTTGTTTGTAGCTGATCGCTGCAATAGTGGTCAGAGTGGGGAATGTTGTGGTGTTTGCACAATATGTCGTGGCAATGATAGCCATAATGGTCAATGTCTGCTTCTGAAAAGTGTGGCGAATGCAACTGTCTTGGAGTTGATAGCTCGATGGCGGATGGTATTTGCACATTCTCTCATCTCCATTCTGTTTGATTAACATTGCTTTACACTTGCTTCATTCAGCATTTTAACTACCTTTATGTGTTGGCAAATGGACACTTACATTTATATGCAATGCAATCAGATTGCCTTTTTCAAATAATTATGTTCACAGGCACGTGACATATTTAACATGTTAGGATAACAGTCCTAATAATATCCTCATTTATGGAGGCAATACATTATGATTACTAGCAATACACACATTCTTCAATTGATTCTTCATGTATGTAGTTCTTTCTGTCACTCACTTTGTTCACAATCTGCACCTGTTTTGTGTGTTGATGAATGGAATTTTGGATTTCACATGCAATGAAATAGATTGGCTTTTGCACAAATTAACTCCTAAGATTTCCGCCTCTCATAATTTGTGCCCATTACTTTGGCTCTATTTCTGATATAAGTCTGATTAAGATTGTAATGCAGTAATGGCAGAGCCATTTTATCTGCCTACTCATTGCATGGATTATGTAATAATTTAGTCTTGCATTGTCAATATATGGATATTTATATCTGAATTCAGACAACCTTGTTAAGTATGCCATTGTGCTATATGTATCTTTTAAATTTATATCATTGATTGCCTTACAATTCTGCTCTTTGTTCAGCCTGTATTCAATAGAGACTTGAGATGGTGCCTGTTATGGTGGGCAAGGTGTACCACAGGAGGAACAAAGCGCGTGGCGGCTAGGAACGTGGGAGCGTCTGGGCGACAACTGGCAGCCAGCGCACGTAGATTTCATTCAGTTGTTTCATTCAGTTATGTTACTTTCAGTTCGTGTGTTAGGAGCGTGTAAACATTTGCTATATGTACTGAACCCGGATATCTAATAGAGGTTAGCCAGAGATTGAGTAAATCTCTTTGGTCCTTGGGCAACTGCTCCTGCGCTCCTCGTCTTCCCAGCGATCCAGAGCTCGACGCCGGCCGTCAGGACGGCGTCGTGCTCACGCCGCCGCCACTCGCCATCCCCTCGTCCTCCCACCTTCCACGAGTATAACCTGAGAAGAGCTAGCTCTAACAGTGCCCTACATTTGGTAAGTTGAAGACATTACTGATGAATGAGTGGTGTGTTGCTACTGACCTCAGTGCGCTAGTTTGTATTCTCAAGCATTCACCGATTCTTGAGAAGCTGACTCTTCAACTAGCCAAGGTATACCTTCCTAAAACAACTGTCTTTATCTAATTGAAGTGATCGTGCATGCCTGATTTGTCTTTACAAACACCTTTATTATGCATGACTGTCTGATGTTTAGTGAAAGTTTTGTTTCTACAGGAACCGAAAAGTACAGTAGAATCAGAAGTAAGCCTCAAGGCAACAGAACAGTTGCCTTCAATATCTGAATATCTTACCACAGTTGAAATCAAATGTCACAAGGTTGATGGAAGGGTTTGCAAAGTTACAAGGCTCCTTAGCAGATTTGGGAAAAAGGTTATCATCATACCAGATAGCACACCTTCAACACGTAAGCTTGAAAGCAGCAGTAATCGGTGTTTCTGTTAGCAAATAATGCGTAAACAAGATCGAACACGAGACACAGATTTAACGTGGAAAACCCTTGCGGGAAAAAACCACGGGCGCCAACCGGCGATCTTCACTATAATGAGAGAGTTACAACGCAGGGAATACAATGAGTCGTCTCCTCATCCCTTGCGGCTTACAAGATGTAGATATGGGTGGACTAAACTGACTGCAGTCAAATACGGAAACAAATCCGCTAAACATACAACCCGAACCGTGGGCCCTCCAGGCGTCCCCACAAGACACACGTTATAATTCGGATCATATCCAACAAACTCCACCTTGAGACGAATTCCATCTTGTAGCAAATGAAGTATCAACAATGAACTCACTTCAATAATAATTAATCACCGACGCCGAAAGTCACTAGGACTTCAAACTTTAATACCAACTAAGCGTGAGCATAGCTCAAACTTAGCTGTAGGAACAGGCTTAGTCATCATATCAGCGGGATTGTCATGAGTACTTATCTTGCATATCTTAACATCACCTCGAGCAACAACGTCTCGAATAAAATGATATCTCACCGCAATGTGCTTTGTTCTTTCATGAAACATCTGATCTTTAGTGAGACAAATAGCACTTTGGCTATCACAATGTATAGTAGTGCAAGAAGAAACCCCGCAAAGTTCAGAGTATAAACCTCTCAACCAAATAGCTTCCTTACAAGAATCAGAAACAGCCATATACTCAGCTTCAGTAGTGGACAAAGCAACAGTAGCCTGCAAACTTGCTTTCCAACTAACAGCACAACCACCAATGGTGAAAACATAACCTGTGAGAGACCTCCTCTTATCCAAATCACCAGCAAAATCAGAATCAACATAACCAACGAGTCCATCTCTAGATTTCCCAAACTGCAAACAAGCACTAGAAGTACCTCGAAGATATCTGAAAATCCACTGAACAGCTCTCCAATGCTCTTTGCCAGGATTAGCCATGTATCTACTGACAACACTCAATGCCTAAGATAAATCAGGACGAGAACAAACCATGGCATACATAAGTGAACCAACTCCACTCGAATATGGGACTTTAGACATGTATTCGATTTCTTCATCTGACACTGGACATAAATCAGAGGATAATTTGAAATGTGCAGCTAATGGAGTACTCACTGGTTTTGCATCATGCATATTAAAACGACGAAGAACCTTTTCAACATAACCTCGCTGAGAGAGGTATAACATACCAGATTTTCTATCTCTGATAATTTCCATACCAAGAATTTTCTTAGCTGCACCCAAGTCCTTCATCTCAAATGCTTTACTCAATTGTGCCTTCAATTTCACTATTTCTGATTTATATTTAGCAGCAATCAACATATCATCAACGTAAAGAAGCAAATAAATAGCTGAACCATTAACCGTCTTTAAATAGACACAGCTATCATAATCAGACCGCTTAAAACCATGAGAGAGCATAAACGAATCAAATCTCTTATACCATTGCCTAGGAGATTGTTTCAAGCCATAAAGAGATTTCTTTAATCTACACACAAGGTTTTCTTTTCCAGGAACAATAAAACCTTCAGGTTGGTCCATATAAATGTCCTCTTCTAACTCCCCATGTAAGAACGCAGTTTTAACATCTAACTGCTCAAGCTCATAATCATGCATAGCAACAATACTCAAAAGAGTGCGAATAGAACTATGCTTCACAACTGGGGAAAAGACATCATTAAAATCAATACCTGGAATCTGGCTGTAGCCTTTAGCAACCAACCTTGCCTTATACCTTGCTGGCTCAACCGGAGAAATACCCTCCTTCATTTTGAAAATCCATTTGCAACGAACAGGCTTTTTATTCTTGGGCAATTTTACTAAATCCCAAGTACCATTCTTTTCAAGCGACTCCATCTCATCTTGCATAGCGGTCATCCAATTGTTAGAATCAGCAGAAGTAATAGCCTCAAAATAATTAGAAGGTTCTGCACCTTCAATCTCTTCTGCAACGCTTAAAGCATAAGCAATATTGCATTCTTCAATTAATCTTTTTCTTGGCTTAGAAACCCTTTTGGGCTTATCAGCTGCAATAGAATGTTGTGGAGGCTGCACAACTGGAGAAGAATGCTCAACAACAGAAGAATCATCAACAATTGGTAAATCTTCATCAATAGGTGCTTCTTGTACAACAACACTATCATTTTCTGATGTATGATCAGAATCAATAAAATGCTCCACCTGCACACTTGTTTTCTGCTGAACAGGAGCACTAGTAGATAGGTTGTCAGGCAACATAACAGATTCATTAAAGATAACATTCCTGCTAATCACAACCTTCTGAGTTTGTGGATTCCACAATTTATAACCTTTAACACCAGGTTGATAACCAAGAAAGATGCACTTAATAACTCTAGGCTCTAATTTACCATTATCAACATGAGCATAAGCAGTACAGCCAAAAACTCTCAATTGCGAATAATCAGCAGGAGAACCAGACCATACCTCAATTGGAGTTTTCTTATCAATAGGAATGCTGGGTGAACGATTAACAAGATAGCAAGCAGTGGAAGCAGCTTCAGCCCAAAAACGTCTATTCAAGCCAGAATTAGACAACATGCAACGAGCCTTAGAGATGATAGTCCTGTTCATACGCTCGGCTACACCATTCTGTTGAGGTGTATAAGGAACGGTGTAATGCCTAACAATGCCTTCAGCTTTGCAATATGCTTTAAACTCGTGTGAACAGAATTCCATACCATTATCAGTACGAAGCTTTTTAACCTTCTTTTCAGTTTGGTTTTCAACCATAGTCTTCCACTCTTTAAATGCTGAAAATGCTTCTGATTTATCTTTCAAGAAATAAGGCCATACCTTTCTAGAATAATCATCAATAATGGTCAACATATAACGAGCACCACCAAGAGAAGGCTTGCGAGATGGTCCCCATAAATCAGAATGCACATAATCAAGCATACCTTTACTTGAATGAGTAGAGGTATTAAATTTCACCCTTTTGTGTTTGCCAAACACACAATGCTCACAGAAATTCAACTTGCTGATGCTATGCCCATCGAGAAGACCTCTCTTACTTAACACTGCCAAGCCAAGCTCACTCATATGCCCAAGACGCATATGCCAAAGATTAGTAGCATCAGAAGTAGATAATGAATTAGAAATTACAGCGGCATCACCTGTAATTGTAGTACCACGAAGACGGTACAAATTGGCAGATTTCAAATCACCTTTCATCACAATAAGAGAACCTTTTGACACTTTCAAAACTCCATCTCCACCGAAGTACTTGTACCCTTTGCCATCAAGAGTACTCAAAGAGATTAAATTCTTGCTCATAGTTGGAATGTGTCTCACATTTGTCAAAGTTCTGATAATACCATCATGCATCTTAATCTGAACAGATCCAATGCCTATAATGTGATGTGATCTATCATCACCCATACGAACAGAACCACCTTGGACAGAATCATAAGTGATGAACCAATCTCTATTAATGCACATATGAAAGGAAGCAGCGGAATCAAGAATCCATTCATCACCACTATTTGCACATCCAGCAAAAGCAACAAGAACATCTCCACCATCTGAATTAACATTGGTGGCAGCAACAGAAGCATTACCTTCATCATCAGATTTACCTTTCGGTCTGTATGTGCCAGTTCTCTTTTCCTTGTTCTTCAATTTATAACACTCAGAAATAAAATGATTGTCTTTCTTGCAATACTTGCAGAATTTGTCATCCTTGCCTCTAGACTTTGAACGGCCCCTGTAGCCATTCGAGCTCTTGCCTCTATAACCATTATTAGAATTCTTTTGTGTCCTGCCACGAACAGACAAAGCTTCTCCAGTGGAAGCGGAACCTTCAGAAGACACCATCAGTTTCATCTTCTCTTTGGCTTGCAATGCCTCATAAACATCATGGATGGTTAGAGAATCATGACTATATAGAATAGTATCTCTGAAGTTTGCAAAAGAACTAGGCAGTGAGCACAAAAGAATAAGACCCAAATCTTCATCATCATAAACTACCTCCATAGACTGTAGGTCAGCAACGATCTCCTTAAAGACCGAAAGATGGTTAAGGACAGAGCCACCTTCTTGCAACTTGTGCGTATATAACTTCATCTTCATATGCATCTTGCTTGTCAAATCTTTTGACATGCAAATTGACTCCAACTTGAGCCATAGAGCAGCTGCAGTTTTCTCCTGCAAAACCTCTTGCAAAATATTATTTGAGAGATGAAGATGAATATGAGACAAGGCCTTACGATCTTTTCTTCTCTCATCATCGGTCCAAGTCTTTGAATCCTTGTTCCCGAATTTCTCAAGCGCATCATCTAAATCAGCTTGCGCTAAAACAGCTCGCATCTTGACTTGCCATAGAGCGAACCTTGTATCTCGATCCAGCAGCGGAATATCATACTTCATAGAAGCCATTGAAAAGAAATAACCAGAAGAAAATAATCTGCAGTAAATAATCTAGGTATAATATGAAACCCTAGAATAAAACCTGCAGCCTGTATACACCTTCGTGTACGATCAGCAAAGATTCTCCTCGTTCGATCTCCGTGCAGGAACAGACAGCGGCTGGATTTGATCTCTCTCGAGCAGGGATCAACACCGGCGGCTTTTGTAGATGGGTCCAGCGAACGAGCACTGCTCAGCTTCGAACTTGACGTCGAGACGGACAGCAGGAACGGCGAGCTAGTGCTGCTTGATCTTGACTCCAGTACTGCTGCAAAACGGAATCTGTTCCGCCTTTGACTCCACGTCAGGATGCTCAGAATCACAGATCAGCCGCGCGAGCGATCGGAGAAAAAGCAAATCGTCGTGTAGCAAATCAACTTGCCCGGCGGCGCGATAACGGGGACTGAAACCCTAAAATTTTTTTTCACAATCTCGTGCCAAGCTCTTGATACCACTTGTTAGCAAATAATGCGTAAACAAGATCGAACACGAGACACAGATTTAACGTGGAAAACCCTTGCGGGAAAAAACCACGGGCGCCAACCGGCGATCTTCACTATAATGAGAGAGTTACAACGCAGGAAATACAATGAGTCGTCTCCTCATCCCTTGCGGCTTACAAGATGTAGATATGGGTGGACTAAACTGACTGCAGTCAAATACGGAAACAAATCCGCTAAACATACAACCCGAACCGTGGGCCCTCCAGGCGTCCCCACAAGACACACGTTATAATTCGGATCATATCCAACAGTTTCCATGTGTGAAAATTTCGGTTTAACTAATTTGGACAATGGTTTCGCTCTTACTGTGTATAGATTCTTACTATGTTTCTGTCACTGGCATAAGTGGCATAGCGGGTTGAGGAGGCCCAAAGGCTCGTTAGTGGGCCAGAGGAGGCCCAGGCGCCCCTCTCCCTGCTGGGCGCCTGCCGCCCTTTCCCTCCTCCACCTTCCATATAGCATTTAGTAGTAGAATAGGAGTCTTAGTTTAAATTAGGAAAGATGGATTGTAAGATGGAAGGTTTTATCTCTAGTTAGCTTGAGAGTCAAATCCGTCCGGACTATAAAACAAAAGAGATGTAATCTATTTTGGTTAAGCAAGAAAGGTTTAATCCAATCTTGCCCTAGCTTCTACCTCTCTCCTCCCCTCGAGTTACTGTTCACGGTACTGTTTACGCATGTTCACGTGCGTGAACAGTACCTGCGCCCCTCCAATATTGTTGCTGATAATTGGTATTCAGAGCCAATTTTTTCCGGCCACCATGTTCCTCTTCTTCGGCCTCGCTGCCCTGGTCGTTCCTAGCTATGATCCACCAGCAAAAGAAGAAACACAATATGAAGAACACCAGAAGCATCTACAAGTAGAGGAGACGGCTGACACCCAAGTTTCTCCAAAATTTTTTTTACAGATGCATCTAGGGTTTCCATGAACGACAACTTCAACAACAATCCAGCAGCAACTTCTGAGGGCGCTCAGGACACCACGAAACAGTAACTGTGGTACTGTTCATGACATGAACAGTACTCATGGTTCTTTTTGCCATGAAGATAGCCCTAAAACGGTTGTATATCAGATGGAGAAGACGACTGCCAGACCTACAACTGGTATCAGCTTGCTTACTTCGATCCCGATGGCCGGCAAAGTACCAACTACCATCGAGGAGTTTTGGGGTGCACTCACTGCCATGTGGAAGGAGGAGGAGGAGTCATCTCTCAAGCGATGTTCTCCGTACTCAACAGAATCAACTCGCGCCTGAATAGCATCATCGGCGAGAACGACAAGGTGGAGGACTCCAACGCCTCCGCCACAACTACGCAAGAACGCCCCGAGACTGAGTCGACTATGGCACCTGAGATCGTCACCGAATCCATGCCCAAGCCAGCTAAAGATCTGATCACACATCAGATCTCTTAGGAGCTCGAGGTGCAAGGCGCCACCTCATCGACGGCAACATCTGCACCGACACGTGAGGATGACCTAGCCTTGAGCATCCTTACCATGAAGGCTGCCCCACCGGTACTCGACGATACCCGAGTTGTGTGGGTCTTCACCCTAGGAGCCGCTACAGCTACGAGACATCAGGCTAGGGCGCCCCATGCATTCCAGGAGCACGAGGGCGACACTTCCTCGACACCAACCAAGGGTACGCTAACTAAGGGCACCCTGATTCCGGCAGCTCCTACGACTTCATCGTCCGAGGGTACCCTAGCTGTGGGCGCCCTGACTCCGGGATCCTCTACGCTGACGTCTTCATGGACAAACAAGCCTTTTAAAAGGCTAACCCCGGAGGAGACCAGCGCCGACGACTTAGCCTTGATGATGCTCTCACCTGATCAGGGCGTGTTGGCTCTAGGCGCCAAGCAAGAGTACCTCCCTAGCGGGTCGCGCACCATGCGCCTGCTAGGAGTCATGCTAGGCGAAGGTGCCCGCATCCTCGTCGACTCCGGCGCCACACACAACATGGTGGACAGCAACTTCGCAAAGACAGTAGGCATCTACGAAAAGCGTGTCGACATTAGCATCAGGACCGGCAACGGTGACTACATGCGCATCGCTTCCCTCGACGGCTCCGTCGACATCATCCTCAGCACACCATGGTTAGTTACCCTAGGCCCAGTCATGTGGGACTTTTGGACAATTACCATGCGCTTCAGGAGCAGCAATCACTTCACCGTCTTCACCGGCATCGCCCCACCTCATGAGGCAGTACTTGCGCTACCCTCTCCTTCATCAACTCCAGTGGGTTCTTCCTCCCAGGAGTCGCCACATGCACGACCAGTTGGCGCACAGCTTGTGTGTGCCAACATGGAGGCAAGCTACAGGACCAGCAACGCCTTCGACACCATCTCTTCACAGCTCGCTATCTTCACCGACATCCGACGGGCTGTGCTGATTGACCCCGAGCTGGCTTCTCTACGGCTCGCCATATTCAATGGCACAACAGCTCGGGCATGGATGCTCCACGATGGCGTCATCTTCTTTCATGGACGCATCTACCTACCGCTCTCGTCTCACCTGCTGCAGCCCTGCATCAACACTTTGCTGGCAACAGGTAATTTGGAGTGGATGAGGCTACTCGCGATAGGAGGCCACCTTCCAGACGCCATGACTGGCCCCCGTTGCTTCCCGACCATGGTCGTCTTAGCAAAAGAGTGGCCATGCACCACCATAGTTGCCTCTGATGTGCGGTTCTTTGATGGTGGGGGATATCAATTCCTTGGGGTCAAGAACATGATCTTCCGGGTGAACAAGGACAATGAGGCTATCAAGCTACCGATCTCCCCTGATACCGACCACGACTACAAGCTCCTTTTCGGGGACATCATCGACATAATGACTGCTTATCCTGAGACACGTACTTCATTTGTCTTTAGGATACCAGGCGTTGTTCTTTCTTCGCCGGAGCTTTGCATCGATGGATTTAACAAACCACCTGCTTCAGCCACAAGGGTCTTCAACTTCGCAGTACATCGTGGGCTCATACCTAGGGCGCCAGCTACTCCAATGGTGCGTCGTGACTTCACCAACCCGCCAAGCTTTGACTTCATCTTACGTGGCTTCATTGGTGATCTTCGCTATTTCTTCCACTTCCACGTCCACGACACCAGAATCAATCGCTTGACAGAAACAGTCCGTGGAGAGCTTCATGTGACACTAGCACGGCGACAGCTTGCAGCACCTCCACCTCCTACAGGCATTGAAGATTGGGAGGCCTACCAGCGCGAGGGCGCGCTGGTTGTCGAAGGGTGGGGGAATGTCACCGGCATAAGTGGCGTAGCGGGTTGAGGAGGCCCAAAGGCTCGCTAGTGGGCCAGAGGAGGCCCAGGCGCCCCTCTCGGCTCTCCCTGCTAGGCGCCTGCCGCCCTTCCCCTCCTCCACCTTCCATATAGCGTTTAGTAGTAGAATAGGAGTCTTAGTTTAAATTAGGAAAGATGAATTGTAAGATGGAAGGCTTTATCTCTAGTTAGCTTGAGAGTCAAGTCCGTCCAGACTATAAAACAAAAGCGATGTAATCTATTTTGGTTAAGCAAGAAAGGTTTAATCCAATCTTGCCCTAGCTTCTACCTCTCTCTCCCCCTCGAGTTACTATTGACGGTACTGTTCACGGGCGTGAACAGTACCTGCGCCCCTCCAACATTGTTGCTGACAGTTTCCATATATAACTTTTAAATAATTTAACTAAGCATGGTTTTTATTCTGTTATATCAGTTCAGTTTTTTTGGTGCGCACAAAGTTTGGTCTTGCTAGATTTTGCCCAGCCGTAGTCTAGTCTGCTCTTTGGTTAAAATAGCTGAATTTCTCTTTGATTATAATAGCCTGAACTTTGTTTTTTGTATAAGTATATCCTTGTGCAGGCTTCAGTTTCAAGTAGATGTAGGCAACTTGGACTGCTTGGGGATCTACTACCTACTGATGACTTAAGAGTGCAGGGCGAAGTGTGTTACTGTCTTTTGTCATTCAAATATAACTATGCCGGCCGTTGTACGATGAACCGACAATAGCACTTGCTTAAGTTATCTACTTGGACCTGGTTTGTAAGCTTATGTCTTAATGTTGCTTTTGCAATTTCTGTAATGTGTGGTTATGTACTCGGCAGAGGCCATCTATTTTGCTTGATCTTAGGACTGATCATGCATGACCTTTTCCTTGCAATAACACATATTGTTATTTGTTCTACTGGACTATGCCTGCATGATAGGGACTGTTGTTGCTCCAAATTATATAGGCACATTGTGAACGGATCTTTCTGCATCACAAAGAAGTCGCTGTGGAGAGGAGTTCCGGCGGTAGCCAGGAAGGGGAGAGGAAAGAGGGGGTAGTCGGCAGCAGCAAGAGGAAGACGGATCGTGATGTGGCCGTCCCGGTCATCAAAACAAACAAATTTAGTATCCACGTGGCCAAAACTGGTTTAGTTAGGTGCTAAAGGTGAAAATGAGCTTACCACAAAAAAAGGTGAAAATGAGCTAGTTTTGGAAATTTAGAGGTTTAAGTAAACAATTTTATAGACTGAGTTTACGCGGACTTCGACAATATTTGGAGAGCGTAATTCGTACTTGTGGCAGACTGGGGAAGAAGTGGGGATTTAAAAAATGATGTGGTAATTTACTTTTTTTTTAGCTCAGTGTGCTAATTTACTTTTAGTTTTTTATTTTATCATTGGGTAGTATATCATTTTATTACGGCCCAGGTTCATTTGACCCCTTCAATTATCTCCATAGTTTGATTTTGCTCCTCCATTCAAAATACCATGTGTTGATTCTCCCTTATATGTCCACAGACCATAGTCCAAACGAGCCACAAATATAAGAGAGTAGACCCTGACACATGGGCCCGCCAACAGGTTGCCAGCTACAGTGGGACGACCTGGTGCCACGTCAAACAAACGAAACACATATTGAATGTTGACGTGGAATATGTTGTAGTTTCAATATTTCCTTCCATATTTAATATTGCTTCCACTAACCAAACTTTGTTTTCCGAAAGGAAGCATTGTTTCTGAATTGATGAAATTTCTTTGAACAAGAGTGGACTGCTACCAAAAACAAAACCAAAGAAAAAGGAGTGGACTAGTGTGGGAGGCCCATCACAGCCGGTTTTGGCCTAAAACCGTTTGTGATTGGTCTTCGCATCATAGACAGTTTTGATTAAAAACCGGCTGTGATAACTCCCTCACCACAGCCACTACAATAGCAACGGTTCCAAAAGGAGAGGCTGTGAAAGTGGTTTATGGAGTAGTGACTCCTACCAGCCAAAAGGGAAATGTTGAACAAATTGTCAAAAGCAATCTTCATGTACTGTACCGTCCAGCGCCTTCAAGATTTGAAGGGGAAACGAACTAGAAAGATTAAAGGCCTGTTACAAACTTCCATCGTCAAGTCTTACATGTTTTTTAATAGTCAGGAGACACTAGATTCCCTTTAATTTGGATCAGCTCACCCAATACTCAGAAACAGAAATCTGCAAAAAAGAGAGGCAGAAAAATTTAAGATTTTAGCACCTGGTAAAATATGCAGGAATAAAAGTGTACAATTACTCGATAAGTAATACTAAAATGGATATCAGCGCTCGTAAACGAAATTTCTTTGACCAGCATGTACTTAATTTGCCTGCTTTCAAATCTAATACAGTAGGTTCCAATAACATGAAGTTTAGCCAGAAGATTGATTATAGTTTGACAATAAAAAAAAACCAGACTTGTTTTCCAACCTTAAACACTAAATCCAAAAGCTATGCAAAGAATTTCTCTTGCTATTAAACGGCTCCCTTGAAAGGATGCAGGAACCAGCACGTCAGAGTTTAATGTTTCAAAAATTCACAGCAAATACACACTCGGGATGAACAAAGAGGAGCATCACGAATAAAGCTATAGTGAATGGAACTAAAAACATTCATGTCTGTATTATTGTAATGAGAAGCAAGCTACAATAATCTATTTCTGGCCAGAACTAACCATTTCAGATATTTCCTTGTTAAAACATAATCAACATGACCATGATTTGTATTACTGTATATGCAACGCGGTTGTATTTAAACCTATCAGCAAAGCTGTCTATACCACTTAAAAACAAAATGAGTTTCATTGTCCCTTTGTTTATATGTACGAGAGAGAAATACAGAATATAAAAACAAATGTAAAGTATCACTAATAGGCTTACATATGCCAAATGTGCCAAAGAACTTCAGAACTTTAACAACGTTCCGGTCAACCTCTTTACATTTGACTTCAACTATCTCAAGGTGTTCTGATATTTCAGCTGATTTCTGCATCGAAATGTACCTTCCTTTCATTTCCACCCCATGTTTTTGCCCCTGCGGAAAAAGAATAAATTAATCAAGAATGATAACTAACAACAACAGTAATGCTGTAGATGATGTACAGTAATATAATCACTAAGATATCTACCTTCAAAAAAAGATAAAGAACGAGCTTCTCTAGAACTGGTGTGTGCTTGAGAATGCAAATTAGTGCATTGAAGCCAGGACCCCGAAACCAGTACTCATTCAGCAGCAAAGTCTTCAACTTGCTAAATGTGGGGCACCTTTTCAAATCCCTTGTGAAAATAAACTGAACAAAATACATAAAAGATGAAGCAATCCTCATGGTAAAGGTGCAAAAATGATGATCTAAGAACCCCAGTTGGTGGAAATTTATATGAAAAGATTGTCCAAGCGTCTACAGATTTCCAAAAATTGATCTGTATAGTACAGTCAAGTTACAGGGTTATAGACAAGTCAAGTAAGACAAGGGTTTAAGCATATACCGTTCTTGTTTCAGCTACCAATGCCAAACTCTTAGCTTCAGATAACCCTTCCAGCAGCACGCAATTGTTCTTATCATGTATGTCACCATAACAATCATTACAATCCTCAAAACCACAATCCCCATAGAGAGAATAACTGCAGCAGTCTGCAGAGTCGTGGGTGACTCTGACAATTGCATCCACCAATGATGGCATGCCGCCAAGCACAGGAGTCTTGGACCAGTAATCGTCAAGACAGAGTGAAATGAGACCTGGGGCACAAATACGAGTGCGGTATTTGAAGCTGAAATGGCACTCATTAATGCTTAGATATTTTAAGGAGTCAGATGAGATATTGGGGCTCTCGATGAAGCAGACAGTAAGACTCAGATTCTGCAGTGCTGGACAAGAGCTCGAAAAGTTAAGGAAATTGTCCTCCAAGACCATATCTTCAAGATCTAGCCTCGTCAAGTTCTGGGAGACAAAAGGCGAGCCTTCACACCCAATGTTTCTAATACGGAGCGTCTGAACCTTACACAGGATAGCGTGCTTGATCAAGTGGTTCAGGTGGGGCACGTCTTCATCGTCGTATTCATCAAACAAGAACTCACACTTGAAGAGAGGCGTGAGACCACGGAGCAGCAGCAGGTTGTCAATAAACTCGCGGATCTCACGCAGGTGGCTGCTTCTGATGCGAAGTCCAGTGGCATACCTCCAGAGGTAGCTGTGAGAATAAGTCATGCAACACTTGTTAGTTTGTTAGTCTGTTAGCGTGTCTAGCTGATTGCGTTGGTCAAGTCTGTTAGGATCAACGTGAATACGCGGTTGACGTGCGCCTGTACGCACGGAACGCGCGGATAGCGCGGCACGACCCAGGGTTGTGGGATGGCACAACCTGAGCACGATCGTGTCACGTAAGAGTCGGCCACGACAGGCCATGATCGAGTCTGTATCGAGTCTGTACAAAGTTTTCTATATAAGCAATACATAGAGTCAGAAAAACGCTGCCGCTTTGCAGCACAAGTGTATCGTCTCTCCGTTCCTCTGTGTCGCGTGCGTTCCACAGATCCTGAAGCCTCGCCGTCGAGTTGATCTCCGGCCGGGCCTCTGACAATTGGTATCAGAACCGTGTGAAGATCGCAGGGCGTCATGTCGTCGCCGGGGAAGAAGCTGGCCACCGCCGGCGACACCTTGGCGACAAGAAGGGCGCACGTTCTCCTACACCGCCGTCACAACGTCGAGTCCGTTCTCCGTCGCGACATCCACGCCGTTCACGCACCAGGGACGCCCGGCAGCGTGAAGTGATGATCGAGCGAGTCGTCGAGAAGACGGTGGCTCCGGCGTCATACCCCATGCTCACCCGAACCAATTACCAGGAGTGGTCTTTGGTTATGAAGGTGAACTTTCAGGCACAAGGGTTGTGGGAGGCGATCGATCCGGGCGATTGTGACGACCGTGAAGATCGGCTCGCCCTCGCCGCCCTGCTCCGAGCTGTGCCCAACGACATGTGGAGCACACTAGCGCGGAAGGAGACGGCCAAGGACGCATGGGAGGCAGTGAAGACGATCCGCGTCGGGGTCCAGCGCGTTCGGGACTCCAACGCCCAACAGCTGCGTCGAGACTTCGCCGAGCTCCGCTTCAACGAGGGTGAGTCCGTGGACGAATTCTCACTTCGCATCACCTCCCTCGCCGACAACCTCCGCACCCTTGGAGATGCAATCACCGACGCAGAGGTGGTCAAGAAGATGCTCCAGGTGGTCCCGGAACACCTCTCTCAGGCCGCCGTCGCCATCGAGATGATCCTCGACCTCAACGCCACCTCGGTCGAGGAGGTCACCGGCCGCCTGAGGGTGTTCGAGCAACGCTGCGTCAAGCCAAAGCCGCCCACCGACGCGATGGGGCGGCTACTCCTTTGCGAGGACGACTAGATCGCACGCCAGAAGGCACGACGCGAGCAGGAGAACTCAGGCAACAGCTCGCACTCCGGAGGACGCGGCAAGCGGAGAGGAAGAGGGGGCGGCCGTGGCGGGGGACACGGCAACTCCCGGGACGCCAAGGATCGGCCTCCTCCCAATGACCCGTGCAGACATTGTGGGCGCACTGGGCATTGATCGAAGGATTGCCGGTCCAAGAAGAAGACGGGCCAGGCCCATCTGGCCCAGGTAGAGGAGGAGGAACACACCCTCCTGATCCTGGCGGCCCAGGTTGACGAGGAGAGCAATCCTCCCCAGATCCACTCGCCTCCACCAGCGTCGCCGTCGCTCACTCCGCCGCCGTCGTCGACCATTATCCGTGCGCCGGCGACTGCTTCCCCAAGTCGAGCTTGAAGAGAACAAGGCGTACTTCCAGCTTGGTGAGGACGGACCCCAGGACTCACACAACTGGGTCCTGGACACTGGCGCAACCAACCACATGACGGGGTCCTAGAACGCCTTCGCCGAGCTTGATCCCAGGATCTGCGGGCGCGTCAGGTTCGTGGATGGCTCGGTGGTTGCAATTGAAGGTCGAGGGACGGTGCTGTTCTCCTGCAAATCAGGGGAACACAGGATGCTGGCCGGGGTGTACTTCATCCCACGACTGACGGCGAACATCGTCAGCCTGGGACAGCTAGACGAAGCCGGTTTCAAGATCGACATCGACTCCGGGGTACTGCGCGTTTTCGACCAGGAGCGCAAGCTCCTCGCAAAGGTGCTCCGCTCCGAGAATCGCCTGTAACATCTCCGGCTCCAGCTCGCCAGACCAGTGTGCCTGACCTGCTCGCGTCGACGACACGGCGTGGCTGTGGCACTGCCGCTACGGCCACGTCAACTTCCAGGCGCTGCGGACGCTGGCCCGCAAGGAAATGGTGCACGGTCTCCCACAAATCGCCCACGTCGAGCAAGTCTGTGAAGATTGCATCCTGAGCAAGCAACGGCGGACGGCGTTCCCGCAGCAAGCAAAGTACCGCGCCACTGAGGCGCTCGAGCTCGTCCACGGGGATATCTGCGGCCCCATCTCTCCACCAACACCAGGAGACAAGCGCTACTTCCTCCTTCTCGTCGACGACATGAGTCGTTTCATGTGGCTCGTGCTGCTGCGGTCCAAGGACGAAGCATCGGAGGCCATCATCGTGCACCAGAACAAGGTCGAACGCGAGAGCGGCAAGAAGCTGAAGGTACTCCGCACGGATCATGGTGGGGAATTCACATCCGTGAGATTCGGTGAGTATTGTGCCGGCATTGGCGTCCAGCGCCATTTCTCTGCCCCCTACAGCCCACAGCAGAATGGCGTCGTAGAACGCCGGAACGGGAGCGTGGTGGCGATGGCAAGGAGCATCCTGCGCGCAAGGGGCATGCCTGGTCACTTCTGGGGAGAAGCCGTCACCACCGCGGTATTCCTTCTCAACAGAGCGCCCACAGCCAGCCTCCAAGGGCGCACGCCTTATGAAGCCTGGACAGGGAAGAAGCCGGCGGTACACTTCCTCAAGATCTTCGGGTGCGTCGCCTACATTAAGAACACGCGCGCACACCTCGCCAAGCTCGACGACCGCGGCATCAAGGTGGTCTTCATCGGCTACGAACCTGGATCTAAAGCATATCGCTTCTACGATCCTGCGACAGACCGGGTACACGTATCCCGGGATGCCGTGTTCGACGAGGGAACGAAGTGGAGCTGGGACAAGGAGGAGCAGTACAACGCCGACGAGCCGTTCGTGGTGGAGTACCAGATCGAGAGCGCTCGAACCCCGACGGCAGCGTCCTCATCCTCGACGTCACGCTCATCAACGCCGGGTACCACGACGCCCCTGCACCAACCTATGTTCGCGGACGACCTGCACGACGACGTCGAGTTCGCGACGCCTCTGAGCGAGGATCCAAACCTCGACGCAGATGACGACGAGGAAGCTGAACATCGGTACCGCCGCGTCGACAACGTGCTCGGGCCATGCCTTGCTCCCGGACGCGCCCGTCGCAGGACCATACGAGCACAGCTGCATGTTGTGAGCGCCGAGGAGCCTACATCAGTGATGGAAGCACAGCGCGAGGAGCATTGGTACACCGCCATGAAGGAGGAGCTGACGTCGATTGAAGAGAACCAGACGTGGACGCTTGCTGAGCTGCCCCCAGGACATCGAGCCATTGGGCTGAAGTGGGTGTTCAAGGTTAAACGCGACGAGCAGTGAGGACATAACCAAGTACAAAGCCCGTCTCGTCGCCAAAGGCTACGTGCAGCGAGAGGGGATCGATTATGAAGAGGTGTTTGCCCCCGTTGCTCGCCTGGAATCAGTTCGCCTTCTCCTCGCTCTTGCTGCACACTACAGGTGGGAAGTCCACCACATGGACGTCAAATCGGCGTTCCTGAACGGCGAGCTGAAGGAGATCGTCTACGTGCAGCAACCACCCGGCTTCATCGACCCAGAGAACAAGAACAAGGTCCTGCGCCTTCATAAAGCTCTGTACGGGCTGAAGCAGGCACCACGTGCATGGAACGCCAAGCTTGACAGCTCCCTGCTGTCCCTCGGCTTCCACCGCTGCATCAGCGAGCACGGGATGTACACCCGTGGAGAAGGCAAGAAGCACCTGATTGTGGGTGTGTACGTTGATGATCTCATCATCACGGGAGGCGACGTCGACACACTGGAGGAGTTCAAGCTGGAGATGAAGAGGACGTTCCGGATGAGCGATCTGGGTGCACTGTCCTACTACTTGGGAATGGAGGTGCACCAGAGCGCCACCGGGATCTCCCTGAAGCAGAACGCCTACGCGGTCAAGATCTTAGAGAAGGCCGGCATGGGGGACTGCAATCCGTCTGCAACACCGATGGAACCTCGTTTGAAGCTGATGAAAGAAGGCACCACAGAAGCTGTCGACTCCACCAATTACCGCAGCATCATTGGAAGCTTGAGGTACCTCGTGAATTCACGCCCAGATCTTGCATATGCAGTGGGTTATCTTAGCCGATTCATGGAGGCACCAAGAGAAGAGCACCTCGCAGCTGTGAAGCGTGTGTTGAGATACATAGCAGGGACACTGAACTGGGGCGTGTTTTTTTCCTGCTGGAGGAGAATCAGTGGAAAGGCCCAAGCTGCTGGGCTACACTGACAGTGACCTTGCCGGCGACGTGAACGACAGGAAGAGCACCAGTGGGCTCATTTTCTTCCTCGCCGGAGGACCTATTGCATGGCAGTCAGCGAAGCAGAAGGTCGTAGCTCTGTCTTCTTGCGAGGCAGAGTATATTGCAGCAGCAACCGGCGCTTGCCAAGGTGTGTGGCTGGCGCGTCTTCTTTCTGAGCTGATCGGCGGTGAACCAGTGCCGCCCATGATCAAAGTGGACAACAAGTCCACCATCTCGCTGATCAAGAACCCGGTGCACCATGAACGGAGCAAGCACATTGACGTGAAGTTTCATTACATCCGGGAGTGCGCCGAGAAGGGGCTGATCGACGTGGACTTCATCCGCACGGAGGAGCAACTGGGTGACATCTACACTAAGGCGCTCGGACGAACGCGGTTCCAGGAGCTACGCTCGAAGATTGGCCTCAAGGTGATCGAGTAAGTGTTGCAATCCTTAGGAGGAGATTGTGAGAATAAGTCATGCAACACTTGTTAGTTTGTTAGTCTGTTAGCGTGTCTAGCTGATTGCGTTGGTCAAGTCTGTTAGGATCAACATTAATACGCGGTTGACGTGCGCCTGTACGCACGGAACGCGCGGATAGCGCGGCACGACCCAGGGTTGTGGGATGGCACAACCTGAGCACGATCGTGTCACGTAAGAGTCGGCCACGACGGCCATGATCGAGTCTGTATCGAGTCTGTACAAAGTTTTCTATATAAGCAATACATAGAGTCAGAAAAACGCTGCCGCTTTGCAGCACAAGTGTATCGTCTCTCCGTTCCTCTGTGTCGCGTGCGTTCCACAGATCCTGAAGCCTCGCCGTCGAGTTGATCTCCGGCCGGGCCTCTGACAGTAGCGCCACCGCCGGGCAAGCACGCACGTTCACACAGCGTCCTGCGCCTCGAGGAAGGAGAGCACGTGGTGGATCACCTCGTCCGGGAGCGTGCCGATGCGGTCGATGCCTTCAGCCGGAGGCGCCGCCGGTGGCGCGTTCCTGGAGCTCATCTTCCTCGGAGGCATTCCGTCGAACAGGCTACAGGCGTCACGTCGGTGCTCTACCTGCGCAGGACATGAAACGGTGAGACTTTGAGGCGCAATGCGCGCTTGCGCAGGTGACGGTGGGAATGAAATGTGGCGGAGGAGCCGGCTCGCCGGACCACTGCCTCGCCTCACCTAGCCGGCGGCAGCATCCGCGCCAGCTTGAGTTCACGCGGAGCAGAGCAAAAAGGCCGGCGCGAATGGCGTCACGTACGCGAGGCTGACTGGTCGGAGCAATCGAACACCGCGCTGCGAAGAGCAGAGACGAGAGAATCCGGCAACCCGGGCGATGAGCCTGGAGGAACAGGGGGGCGAACATGGAAGAATCGAGCCGTCGGAAGGAGATGCAGCGCAGGTGGGGGAGTGGAATCCCGTACACCGACAGGCAGGCCCCACGGCCAGTGATGCTGACATGCTGTGGGCCGGTTTACTTGATCGTTTTGCATGGGCTGTTTATTTCTCCAAACTTCACAAAAAAATTTCACCTAGAGAATCTTTTTTTTAAATTAAAGGCAGGAGCACTGCCATATAATATAATATAAGAAGAAGGTGCCTCATATTAAGGGAAACGTGGCCAAATCATACAAAGCTCAGTTAATTAAGAAAAACCGAGCGAAAACCAACACGACGACACACCACCACACCTTGGGAGAGGAACCAACAAGGAAACCACCAAAGCAAGCGTCGTCCTCCGACGTTGTTCCACGCCATCACTGACGCGGCCCGCTGCAAGGCTGTATAGAAACCCACTACTCCTCCACCATGGCTTTGTCATCCTCATCTAGACGCACATAGTCGTCGATCTCCCAGCCGCCACCAAGAAGCAAAACCAAATCTTGACCCTCCAAGACAACTCAAACCACGTGGGGGCCTCGCCACATCCACCGCCTCACGACACAGAAGCAAACACCTTAAAGCGACACTCCGCCGCTGGACACTGCTTCGCCAAGACTTGCTTTGCCTTCGTGACACAATGATTTACCTTGCCACCACCGAGATCACCACCGCACTACAAACGCCGACCCAAAGATAACAACAACCATGGATCCTCGGCACCTCCCAACACAGCCACGAATGAGCCACCACCACCCAACAAGCCATCTCCACCCTTGACCGCCTTCCCCCACCCTTGGTGACACGCCACTGCCGCAAGCCAAACCCGGTATCAAGGAGCGACGCCCCCAAGGGGGACGCGACGCCGGTAGCGCCGCCGACGCTCGTCCACGAGTGGACAGGGTTTTCACCCAAAGACATCTCATGCAACAGGTAGAGAGGCTCCACAATGACGCCCCCAACAGGGAGAACGACGCCCGAAGGCGCCATCACCATTACCAAGGCTTTCGCCCGGAGCAACCCCTACCTGCTGCACAAACACGGCACGCCCCGCACCTTCAAGTCGCGACAGCGAGCCGGCGGGCAACACTACGGCAGTCACACCACCGCGAAGGCTACGCCGGAGGGGTGGCCCGGCATGCTCCATAGCAGCACCATGATGCCACAAAACACAGCCCAGGCCACCCTAGCCCCACCACCATGGCGGAGCCGCAAGCTCCAGCCAGCACTCGCCAATGGCAGGAAGAGGAAGCGTAGAGCACCGCGCCGGCCTCCCCCCACCTCCTCCGCCTGGGAACGGCAACCCGTAGCGTGCACAACCGGCACGAGCAGATCCGGGCTCGGGGACACCAGATCAGCCCACCTAGGCGGCGGATCTAGCGTCCCAAGCCCCCCACCGATGATGTCTGGCGGCGCCGCCAACCACCAGATCCCGCCGCCGCCGCTGTTGGGGGAGGCCCTCCATCGCCGTCACCTTCCTCCTCCACCTCCCAGTAGCCTCATCCGCGGCCCCGCCGTGCCCCCGCCGTGCCTTGCCGCGGTGCCGCCGCCATGGCCGCCGTGTGCCCTCCCCGCGCGAGCAACGGGCGCTCGCGGCCCTCCTGGCGAAGGCCTCGCCGCCGCCTTCCTTGAGGGCGCTTTCTGGCGGCCCGTCTCCGGCGGCGGCGAGGTGGAGGATGGAGGAGGGAGGGGGCTACGGCGGCGCTAGGTTTCGGGGCCGCCCGAGTCGCCGCGCGGGGGGCGACGCGGGGGCTGGACCTAGAGAATCGTGTCAGTTTATTTCTTCTCTCTGTGCACGTGACCCAATGCAAATAGTTTTCACTACTTTTCACTAAATTTCACTCTAATTAATTTGAAGTTTGAATACTTTTTCTTCATAAATTATTTTATTACAAATACAAATACCTACACTACTTAGTTCCGTTGCCAAACTCAACAATGTCCACAAGCTTAATCGAATAAAGGTGTTTTTCTACCGTATAAAGCCACCACAAACAAAACTATCTGAGTCAACTTTGTCCAAATGATTGTATTAGCATAGCATACATACATGTGGTTTTGCAAATTAAAGTACCAACTCAAATGATATCGTTTGCAAGTCCATCTATACACGTGAAAGTACATCAAACCTGTCTAATTAATTTGAAGTTCGAATATTCTTCTAAGTTATTTCGTTACAAATACATATCATACTTAGTTCTGTGGCCAAATTCATCAATGTCTACAAGCTTAATCGAATAAATGTATTGTTTTACCATATAGAGCCACCACAAACCAAACTAGCTGACTCAACTTTGAACACATTTGTCCAAATGATTGCATTACTATAGTATACATACATGTACCTTTCAAATTAAAATGCCAACTCAACACTACTAGAAAAACCTTTGGTCCCTGGTACGTTAGTACCGGTTGTGATATAACCGGTACTAAAGGGTGAATTTGGTACAGGTTTGTAAACACAGTGTCCCGAGAAGCACTTTAGTACCGGCTGGTAACTAAATGATGCCTCCGACTCCAAAAAACAACAACCAGATGACCTTTCAGTACCGGCTGCCGTTTCTAACTGGTACTAAATTGCCACAGGACAATTTAGTACCGGCTCGTACCTTGACCCGGTACTAATTTGCACAACCAAAAAATATCTTACCCTCCCTCACCGCAGCGTCCTCCCTCTCTCTCCTCTTTATCTCCTCCCCTTTCCTCCTCCAGCCTCATCTGTTTTTCTCCTCTATACTTCTTCCTTATCTCTAACCTCCTCTCTTCCTCCCTCTGCAGATCGACCTGCAACAGCTAGCGGCGCGCGGGGAACCGGCGGCCGGTGCGGGCAGGCGCAGCGCACGAGAGCCGGCGGCCGCAGCGGCGCGGGCTCGGGCGCATGGGAGCCGGAGCTCCCAAGCGGCCGACGCGGGCGGGCGCGGCGCGCCGGAGCCGGCGGCCGCGACGGTTGAAAGTGCATCTAGGCCGCTAAATGTGTTTTTGGTAATTAATGACAATCATCATGGACTAACAATTCAATTGAGATGATGAGATTAGGTTAGTCCGGATGAATGGATGTGCTTCACTAATTGATTTCGATATATCGCCGGATATTGAAGCAAATGGATGCTAGAGGAAAAGGTAAAGATAGGATGTTTCTTTTACCGGTCTCAAGGAGCTTTAGAGAAGAATTTTGACCGGATTAATAGGCTAGATAGCCGTACTATTAAGAGGGGTCAATTATGGTTGTTTGATATGACTCTAGTGCCAACTTGCTCAAATAGTGTAAATGCATGCATGAGAGCTAACTTCGTTTGAAAATAGTTGGATAGAGATCGAAAAAGTTGAAGGTATTCCAACCTTGCTGATTTTGGTAAGGCAGACATCCCGCCTAGGTAGCGGTAGTCCGCCTCTGACTTTACGATGGAAAATCGTCTAGTGTTGG